>JAOEHJ010000011.1:24100987-24111415 GCA_025447855.1 Potamarius usumacintae
CAGTGGCTAAATATGCTGTGTATCCAAACTTTTTTGTTTCACTCACTATTTTATTGCCAGCTTCTATTTCAAACCATCACCACCACCACCATTTTTATACCCCAGTAACCCTACCCTAGGCCTTGTGAATTCCATGTGACCAAATTGTTTCACCCTGTAATGAGAAAATGCTGTGTTGGTGGTTCAGGGTTTGGATGTGAGCCAAAGCAAGCCAAGGAAGCTACCGTGTATGTTTGCTTGCTCTCATTGATTTCTTCTGCTTGTCTGGCGCAGACCATCATGGCAGGACAATTGTTTTTCAGTACAGCCAGTCAGAGAAGACCAAGGGTTAGAACTCTACATAACCCTGCTTTTTTCTGTTTCCGGTTGAGAGTACGCTGCGTGTGTCCTGGCTGCCGCTTCTCACCTGAGCTTTTTCTTTTTTTCTTTTTTCCTTGTTTTTTTCTTTTTTGTGTTTGTATAGTTTGATGTTTGTATAGTTTGATGTTTGTGTTTTGTTTGAATGTTTTGTCCGCTGGTTGTGGCGTAGCTCCGGACCCAGTTTTGGGCATCGGTTCCCTTCAGGCCTTGGTCTGCCATGGGTGATGCCTGTGCTCCTTGCTGTGGACTGCAGTGAGCTCGTTACTCTTTTAACATCAGGGTTGTCCAGCGCTCTGTGCAGCGGTGCTTCTCTGCTTGGTGTGGTGTTCCGAGCGATGTTACTTGGTTGCATCATGGTGGCTGTGCAGGTAGTTTGGGATATACCAGCGCTCTGTGTGGCAGTGTTTCTGTGCTCGCTTTATGGCTCCATGGCGTGGTGTTCCGGGTGATGTTGCCCAGTGGCGTCACGGTGTGGTATTTATCTTCGTGGGACTGTGGGTAGCTACGCCATTAGAATTACATCCTGACTCTCTTTTGGTGGACTTTTGTTTTTTCTTAATTGTAAAGTGACCTTAGGTGTGAGAGAAGTGCTATATAAATTGAACTACTTCTTCTTACTATTATTATTATTCAGCATCATCTTTGGGTTAGACCCCTGTTCTAGCTAAAGGGAACAAGCAATTGCTATTTTTTTTCGAGGCAGTTTAGAATGCTATATATGGATGGAGGTGGTATAGAAAGAAAGATCAGGAGATGTTTTCACTGGAATTTTAATGAGGCTTTAGTTAATAAGGGCTATTAATGATGTATGAGCGCTTTGAATATACTATGAACATTGTACTTCCAATTACATGCCAATTATTTTCCCACATGGCTACCTTGCATAAGAGTGGCTTTTCCAGTTATTGATCAATAATATTTTATACCTTTTTAACTTACTTACAATAATTCCAACAGTAAACCTTTTAAGGCAGCATTGTCAGTCTTTAAAACCATTATTGCTTTTACTTGTGCCATGTCCGCTGCTCTACATGGGGTGGTTACAGATGAGGACGATCTATGGGAGACGTGCTCTGCTGTAGCCGCTATTCTGCTACTGCGTGTCTGCTTTTATCGGATCAATAAACAGGATATCACTTCCTCTCTCGCGCTCTCTCTCACGCTTTCTCCCTTTATTTTGAAAATCAAACATGGGATTTGGTTTCCTTTCTCCTTTGATTGGACAAAGGCTTTATTGGTTTATTGGCTGGCCTGTTGGTATAAGACTGCTGCTCAATGCAGTATGTTTTCAGTGCAGTGTGTACTGAACGAGTACAGGCGTCTATTCATCTCTTCCTTCGTGTTCAGCTTGACTGCTGGCTGTGTATAAAACATCTACCACTCACTGTCTCCATTTTTTTCTATACTAATTTTCTCCAGGTATAAAATGTTAGACATCGTGGAGTGAAAGTTGTACTTGTACTTTTAGCCTGAATGAACTACTGTACTTTGTAATTAACAGGATCTTTGGGGTTGTAGCTTGTATGATGGGCCAAAATTGCTTAGAATACAGAAATTTTCTTCCATATGTTGTCTTTTTTTTTTTACCTAAAAAATGTCCTTCAAAATGCAAGCCATCCAGTGTGCAAGAAACATGGTGAAATAATATGGAAATTCAATTTACAAGATAAATACTATTCTTAACTGGAATTTTCTTTCTCTGATGTGTTTTTAAAATGTTGTTTAAATTATTTTTTGACATCATGTTTCACCCATTTGAATAATACCAGTTCATTGGGGCAAGACATGTATTTGTTAAATTAAGCCTAATGTTAGATACTTGTTGTTAAGCTAACAGCAACTAAAAGTGGATCAAAAAAAAAAATCAAATGCACTTCCTGGTTAAAATCAGTGTCTGAACGATGACTCACTGCAGAATGTCCGTCCATCCATCCATTAGCCATAATTGCTTATCCTGTGCAGGGTTGTGGGCAAGCTGGAGCCTATCCCAGCTGACTATAGGCGAGAGGTGGGGTACACCCTGAACAAGTCGCCAGGTCATCGCAGGGCTGATGCATAGAGACAAATAGCCATTCATACTCCCATTCACACCTACGGTCAATTAAAGCCACCAATTAACCTAACCTGCATGTCTTTGGACTGTGGGGGGAAACCAGAGCACCCGGAGGAAACCCACGCAGATACAGGGAGTACACGCAAGCTCCACACAGAAAGGCCCCCATCAGTCACTGGGCTCAAACCCAGAACCTTCTTGCTGTGAGGCGACAGTGCTAATCACTATCATGCCGCCACTGCAGAATATCATAAAACCATTTTACACACATTTCTATTCATTTCACTACTGAAGTTATTGAATAATATGCTTTAAAGACTGAATGCTTTATGTATTCTGAAAATGGCTGCCAATAAATTAAGCTGATGATATGTCTATCTCAGTGAGGTGGTGAATGAATGAGGTAGGGGAATGATATGAAATTAGACAGTTTGACCTCTGACTTTGCTTTGCACACACAAACATTTTTAAGCACACTCTTTTTCTTGAATCTTTAACAGTGAGGGCTGAAGATTATATCAACATGCTCTATAGCAGGGGCATCAAACTCAAATTCTGCCCAGGCCACATCAGCATTTTTGTGAGCCCATGAAAGGGTATAATTTAAGGCTATTCATTTTTAAAACATATCAGTTGTATTGATTTGATTTAACACCTTTAACCTCTGCTCTGAAATCAGAATAGGATGTTTCTAGGAAAAAAAAAAACAGCTCACATGATGAACTATTCAGCTGGATGCACATTAGGCCTAGGTGATAACATTTATTAAAATGAATAAAAGTGATGAATCAAATTAATATATTTAAAGTATTTAAAGTTTTCCAAATATTGAAAATATCTAATAGATGATATAGCAGTAAGAAAGGCATTTAAGAAGAAATCATAAAAGCTTATCTATGCTTAGAGCATACATTACTTAACAATTATTTGCCAAAGGTGAAGTGAATATTTAAATAATATTGGCTGGCTTTTTTTGTGGTATATCAGATATATTCCATTCAGCTAGCATGATACTGAACTCGTCATCGACTCGTTCAATATCATGCTAGCTGAATTGAATATATCTGATATACCATGAAAAAAAGCCGTTATTATTATTATTATTATTATTATTATTATTATTATTATTATTATTATACATTCCTTTTGGGTGTTCAACGCGTCTTTCTATTTCAAAATTCTCTCAAAATCTTCCATATTTAACAAAGCAAACCTGGCAGCCATGTTTGTTTACAAATTGTCACTGTTGCTTGCTAACGTGGAAGTTTTACGTCTTCAACGTGTGATCTCATGTTGTCTTGACAACCGTGCAATATCTTAAACCATATTCAACGCTCATTCTCCATTGGGTAGAGTGACGTAATACATGTCAAAAAGTCAAAGTCCTTCCTGCACCATAGATGGCACGTGTGGCAGCACCAATCTCCCTTTCATAGCCCTCAGCCTCTCACCTATATTACATAGCTAGGGTTACAGTGGGGGGCTAGTCCTCTGGTAACTGCAAGAGTTTGACTCCCCACTTGCATCTGTATTGCCAGATGGTAGTCGGCACCATTTTTATAATGGTCTTTGGTATGACCCAACCATGAATAGAACTCACGATCTCCTGACTGAGAGGCGGACACGCTAACCACTCAGCCACTCGCCAGTGTAGGGTATGTGTAGGATAAGTGAGCTGCTAACAATATTGCATGCTATCAAACCAAATGAATGAAACCTGCTAGAAGGGAACAGAATACGTTTTTATTCCATCGAAAAAGTGTCCTGTATGTATAATAATAATAATAATAATAATAATAATAATAATAATAATAATAATAATGTACTTTATTTTCTGAGAGTGCATAGTCGAACCCAGAACCTGCTTACTGTGAGGCGACAGTGCACCACCCTGATTTCTACTTCAATGACTGTAAAATCAATGACCAGCATAATGTCTCTAAAAAGTAAAGACACCACAGGTCTTGCACTGCTGCTGGTTGTCTGCAGTATAATATGTAGCACCGTCCATCCCCATGTGTTTCAGTGTCCAAATAACCTGCTTTCATGGCATGTCACTTTTCTCACCTGAACTGTCTTTCCATCGACAGCGTCTAATTCAAACAGTTAGTTTTCCCTATGCTATCCCTATGATATCTGCACAATTTTTAAAATTTCCCCCATGTTATTCTACCATATCATAAAAAGGCATTGATACAAGAGAATAAAGTGATTGGCAGCCTTGGCTCTAGCTGGGCCTTTGAATTAGGAGAAGGGGCAGACCTACCAAATTAGTAGGTGTACATGACTTTGAGTCTTATCTATCTTGTGCAGACTCTGGCTTCAGATAGCAGCAGAAAGTCCCTGCTGCAGTTCACAAAATTTGACAACATGGCAGAGGAATTGTGGCTTTATTTCTATAGAACAAGGTCATGAAGCCATGGAGCCATTCATGGTTTTTACAGTCATTACTTCTACTTTTCCTTCATTCATCATTCATTCCTCATTAGTAACCACGTTATCCTGGTCAGGGTGGCGGTGGAGCCAGGGTCTATCCTGGGAACACTGGGTGTGAGGTGGGAATACATCCTATTCAATCACACTGCACCCTTCACACATGGGGAAATTTATTGTAGCCAATCCACCGACTGACATGATCTTGGGGTGCTGGGAAGAAACCAGAGAACTCAGAGGAAACCCACTTGAATATATGACACACAGACCTGTTCACACCAGGTATCAGCATCTGTCTCAAGTCATCCAATCACAATTGGACAGCCAAGACGCATCATTTTCAAGTCTAAATCTAAAGTCCTTTCCCGTGCCATAAGGCACATAGGGCGGCGCCGATCTCCGTTTCTGTAACCCTCGGCCTCTCGCCTACGGTATTACATACCTAGGGTTACAGTGGGGGGCTAGTCCTCTGGTAACCGCAAGAGTTTGACTCCCCACTCGCATCTCCCCACACTCATTCATTCATTCATCTGTGTTGCAGCGTGCCTTGCCAGATGGCAGAAGGTACCATTTTTATGATGGTCTTTGGTATGACCCAACCGCAAGTAGAACTCACGATCTCCCTATCGAGAGGCGGACACACTAACCACTAGGCCAGCTCATGATCACTTTGAAGACCTGACATTAAAATGTGTCTACTGTGACCATTTGTGTTCAGATTTCATACATCATTTCTGCATGAGAAAGTGCATCATGCACATGTATTACATCAGACGTCCGCTGCATTTATTTTCAAGCAGAAACATCCAATGAATCCTATTGTATCTACCTTTATGGAACGTTTCAAATGTGGTCTGATAAGGAAACTTATAAACGAATAGGAGATGAGATCCGACCAACAGCAGCTGCTTTCATCTATGCTGTTATTGCATTGTCAAGCTCTGCCTTTCAATATGATTTCCAGACAGTCGAACAATGATTACATCTTTTATATTGTCCGCGACACATCATGACATATTTACATTCACACTAGAAATGTGATGTGGCCATACGTGGCCCAGACCACCTCCAAATGTGGTTTGATTGATCAGATCACAATGCATCTTTGAGATGCATTCGACCCTGTTCAAACCTGTATTTAGTGCTGACTACTTATCATCCAATCACCCAGGTGTGAATGGGTCCACAATAACCTAAGTTCAGACACAAATCAGGGATTGGGGACCCTGGAGGTTGTGAAGAAAACCTTATTCTGATGTTCATTTTTGGATTTCTCTCACTTGCCCAGCTCTCCTACTTATGCAGCCATTTCCTCATCTTTATACTGGATATGAAATTTTTGCAAATGCTATCTGACTATAAGGAATATAACTATAACTATTCAATCCTTGGCCTGTGCCTATGATTAACATATTAATATTTTTAAATTAATGTTTTTTAACCTCTTAAGGCCCAAGGTGATGGGAGGTGTGACTCACCTAGACAGATATACCCAAAATTAATTACAAATGGTTCCATAATTATTAGTCGATATATATAATCTTGGACTCCATGGATATGTAAGACCTCAGATAATATATTTCCAGCGTCAGTAACACTGTGATTGTTACTATGCCTGAGTACATTGTGATAAACCAAAGTGAGAAATTAACTTTTTTTTATCCTCATCTAAAGTTTATTCTAGATTAGACAGTGGATAACACCATGATAGCAATCATGCACAAAGATGCACTTTTTTCATTCAGCAACTCCTTGACTACAACTGGACAAAAAAAAAAAAAACAACCCCACACACTTAGGAATATTATAAAGTCCATAGATATTACAAAAGTTTTAGTAAGCATAGAACTTAACAAAACAGCATTTATTTATTTATTTATTTATTTATTTATTTTTACTTTTTACTGGAAGCCAGTTATAGTAGTGTTCTATTGGACCCAGTACGGTACCATGTCTGTAGGGTTTAAGAAATAAATAAAGAAAAAATGGGCTTAATAGCTAGCTAGCTAGCTAGCTAGATAGATAGATAGATAGATAGATAGATAGATAGATAGATAAAATCTCCAGAAGAACAGCACAGTTTCTATAAATCACAGATACGAAAGTGTAACTGCCAAGCCAAACAATTCAAGGTCAGTGACATTAATTGAATTTCAAGTGTCAAATAACATTTTCTCCAAAACTGCCCACACAGTTGGATGTAAGAACTGCTGACACCTAGAAAACTAGAGTATATGCAATCTCTTTTCCCAGATTTAGACTCATGCATTAAGACAGGGTTCTTGATGCTGGCCACATGTCTACCTTATTTTAAATGTTCTTATTATCTGGTAGTGCATGTGATGATCAGCGTGTATGTTCGTTATTTAGTACTGCTGATGTAGTAGGTCAGCATGGGTTTATCATGACGTAATTTTAGGTTGCCAAAAGGTTAGATTGAGGCTATCTGTCACATCACTGTTAAGTGACTTGATCCAGTCGAGATTAGTATGTTATTACAGTATAAGGTATTATACAATGTTTTTCCATAGTTATACATGAAACTATTGTCACTCTTTGTGCTTTTATGTGAATCTCATTTAATCTTGTTCTTGCTGATAGGAATGAAAAATTGTCTTGGGATCTCGGATCTCTGATCTGATTTATTATTATTTTTTAAAATGCTTGCTCAACAATGGCAGGCCTTATCTTGATTTACGATCTTTTCTGTCCAGTTGCATATTTAGCCTACATACCACTGCTTGGCTGGCAGTTTCCCGTAGTGATGGGAATTCTGGCTCTTTTCAGGGAGTCAATTCAATTGACTCAGCACAACAATAAATGTCGGATTTTCTGCTTCCAAAACTATTCCTTGCCAGTTTTTTTTTTTTTTTTTTTAAATACCGGCCAAAAGTGGTTGGACACTGTGTCCCAGTTGCCCTAAGGACCACAGACCAATGGCACTGACCTCCCACAGTATGAAGCCACTATCTCCCATTTCCTCTGAGATGTGAAAGTGTTAAACCACCATTTATCTGCTAAATTGTGTCTATGCCAACCTGGATAAGCCGGTGAGCACTGTAAGTCTCTTTTTTTTTTTACTTCAGGAGTGCTTTCCACTAGATGAATTAACAGCTTTAAAATATTCTTAAAGTATCCTAAAAGTTTAGAAAGTGCTAAATTTCAGTGTATTTACTTATAACTTTAAGAATTCTTATAGTATAACTTTACGTGACTTTCCATGACTTCTTAAAAATAACAAAATGCTGTTAAAAAGAACATTTAAGATGTCACTTAAAGTTACTAAATTTAACATTTAAATGTACTTAAAGTCACTGCTACTTTTAAGAATACCAATAAAGGGTCTTAAAGTTATTAGTATATTTAATGAATTAAAAAAGTTCAGTAAAGGGACTTAAATTTACTACTAAATTTAAGGGCTGGTCTCAGACTTGTAGTACTCGAGTCCAGGACTTGGTCTCGAGTCTGACTTGTGCCCTAATTTTAAGGACTCATGACTTGACTTGGACTTGAGCACTGATGACTCTGACTCATGCATTAACTGCATTCGAACTCGTAAATTGGAGACGAGAACTTGGATTTTTTCTTTATTTTTGTAACATGCCATCATCATTTGGCATAAGATATTTATATGTACATTAATTTTTATACTAATTTCGTGCAAGAGAATGCACATTCATCTGTTCATATGTCATGTTCAGGAACAAACTAATGTTAATGGCGCTAAAATACCTGGAGAGAAGCCCCTAGGATTGTCTGCTTTGCTTATACAGACTAATTGTGCAGTGGGAAAAAATGCACTGATACGTGTTCCATATGTAGAAGAACTATCGAGGAGACGACGGGGACAGCCTTGAACTTCGATCGTCATTTGGTGAAACTCCACCCAGAGAAGGAAGTGACATGCTATGTTCATTGCCCTGTTGATAGCGGGGCTTACTTGCTGAGCGATGAACTAGCTAGTGTTAACCCTCTCTCATGTTATTTGCCCTGTTGATAGTGGGCGGGGCTTGCTGAGCGATGAACAACCTTTTTGTCTGCAGCCTATTAACTAAAATGGGGCAGTCAAGCAGTAACATTAGTCAAACACAGTAGCAGAGATGGTTTCACATAAAGGCAGCAACAGGCACCATCAAATGGTGGGTTGGAGTCTTGTTCTCGGACTCGACTCAGATTAATAGTGGACTCGACTTGAAATTTTCTTTAATGACTTGGACTTGAGCACTGGAGACTCGAGACTGGACTCGGACTCGAGATTTAGTGACTCGACTACAACACTGCATTTCTCTAATGTCTTCTTCCATCTTTTTCCAACTTCTATATGAGGTTGATATAGATAGGTTGAGCCAAAAGGGTTAAGGGCCTTGCCAAAGGGCCCAACAGTAGCAGCTTGGCAGTGCTGGGGATCAAACCCCCAACCCTCCAACCAATAACCCAAAGCCTTAACCCCTTGTCATTTCTTTGATGGCTGTTGCTTTATTTTGACCTTTTCCTATATTTTAGATGATACTTTGGCTTATCGTTTTGGCTTTGTTGTGCTTGTTGAAGATTTGTGTTTTGCTCATTGCCTGTTTTTGACACTGAACGTGCAATTTGGATCTGTCAATAAACCTCATGTACACAGATTATACACAATGTTAAATTTTGAAATACCTTATTGCATCTTCATCTTAGTTTCTAGACATCTAAACAATATTGATGGAAGTAGACATACAGAACCATTTCTCATGTTTGTTCTCTTGATAGATCAGCAGTATGGTTCAGGCTCTCTGAGAATAAGGAAGAAACTTTCAGTGGAACTAGACTCAAAACAAAACCCATCCCCCTCTGGGTAACACTGGATAGTGGGATTTTGATAATTACAATATACAGTCCAACAAGAAAAAAGGCAACAGTAGGCCTACAAAATGCATTGAAGACAAACAAGGAACGGATATATTGTGAAGGAATGGATGTATTATGAGCCTTGAGAAAATGACAGCAGTTGTAGGAAGTGTAAGTCTCTAGGATATCCAGATGAGATTATCCACTGCAGAAAAAAAGGTGATTCATAAGTGAAAATATGTCAAAAACAAAAAAGCAGGAAGGGCTAAAGCACGGATGCTTGTTGTCTTGGGTAGGTCCGGAGGGAAAGAGGAACCACAAGAGAGGGGTTTAGGATCTGGGACTGGCAATATATTGGGCAGAAGGAGTGCACATCCAGCTCAACAGGCAGACAGAACAGATTGTTAGCTATGATGAAAACGTACGATATACGGTACTTTTGTAAAAAGCAACTGGCCGCTCCGGCAGGTCAAAAATATAACAAAAAGGGCAACGCAAGGATAAGCACTACCGCTTTGGCTGATTTAGCCTCTGAATCACAGTCATCATTTTGCAGAGCAAAAGATTAAAAAAGAAGGAAGCACTAATTTTAACTGTGGGATATTAGATTTAATATAATACTTCCCGGGGCGGCATGGTGGTGTAGTGGTTAGCGCTGTCGCCTCACAGCAAGAAGGTCCAGGTTCGAGCCCTGTGGCCGGTGAGGGCCTTTCTGTGCGGAGTTTGCATGTTCTCCCCGTGTCCGCGTGGGTTTCCTC
>JAOEHJ010000011.1:24678290-24688713 GCA_025447855.1 Potamarius usumacintae
AATGGTTCATCACAGAGTTTTGACTCTCCATGGAACCATCCAGAGATTTGAAGAACCACTGAAGCACCTTTATTTTTGGATATTATCTGGTGACTGACTTTTCAGGCTCCGTTCATGGAGAGTCGGGTGTCTCGCCTGCTTACTCCAGTCTCTTTGGCTAGTTCATGGCAAAACAAAGCCACAGCACTGCTTTAGTCAAATTTCGGTGCTAGTTCCTGAACTTGGTGAGTTCAGGGTCTTGTGGATGTTTTGACCTGGATCTTGTTGCTGTGCGTAAAAGAGAAAATGGTCCAGAATCATTTGATGGTTGTGCGTAAAAGCGCATGAGCCTTAACACTCCGGTGATGTGCATGGAGTAATCTCTTCTATTGTTCAGAAAAGGAAACCAAAAAAAAAAAAGATTATTTTGAAAATAAAAACGAAACTAAAATCCACAGAGATAGTCTATACGCCGGATGCTACATATATCTAACCACAAGTGTGGCAGTGTTGTAAGGGTGCATATGTGTCGACGGAATGAATGTGGAGAAAAAAAGAAGAAGACATTGCTGGATTAAATGCCATATTATTAAAAATATTTTAATTGTTGTTTGATAGTACTGTGCTATTTTAAAAAAATATATATATTATATTAGTGTGTATGTGTGTGTGTATATGTGTGTGTTAGATCGATGGCCTTGTGACAATGAGCAGGAGGTCACAGTCTTTGGAACAGCTCCGTTTTGTCCATCTAAAATGCTCTCCTCGAGGTTAGACACCCTCCTGTCTTTAAGCCACTCTCAGTTCGCCATGTGCTGTGTGTAACACTGTCTGGGGCTTCAGCTCACTCACACTCTCTCACACACACACACACACCGGCCTGGTTGGGTGTGTGCGCGTGCTTTTGGTCTGAACATGCGTTTCTGGCTTCGTGTTTGTGTGGGTTTAAACACATTACCTGTGCTGGGATCGAGTTTACATTTTAATCGTTTAGGAGAGAGAAATAAAGAAGTAAAGGCTGACAGTAGAGGCTGCTTTCAGAGTTGGCAGAAAGTGGTTCAATTAAACATCAAATAAACTTTTATTTTTCCATTTTACGCATGCCCTGAACAAGGAACTCGTGCGTAATACAGTCAATTTAAATATAATAAATTAAATTTAATACCAGTCATTTAAAAAAAAAACAAAAAAAAACATGTGCATAAATGAAAATCTGATGCAGAGGAAGTAGTAAAACAATTGTTTGGTCTAGCTTTGAAATCACACACACACACACACACACACAGAGTGTTTATTTTCTGTGATGTCGGTTGGTTCATTCTCATGAAGAGGCTCCACGTCACACTTTGACCCTTTGGTTGTTCCTCGGTCTGTCTCCATGACGACAAAGGGGTCGCGCGCGGTCGTTTCATATCTGGATGAAATTATTATTATTATTATTATTATTATTATTATTATTATTATTATTATTATTATTATTTCTACTCATATTTCTAATTCAGCTTGAACTACTGCACTTAAAAGAGTTGTACTTGTCCACTTTTCATTTTTATTTTTATTATTATTTTTATTATTATTTATTTATTTTAAATCTTTGGACCTTTATCCCAGCTGAATTCTTTCTTTATTTAGAAATTTCAAATCTTGTTGTTGTTGTTACCAATATTTCAACTTATATTTATGCTTCAGTTCTCTGGAATTCAGCTTTGTTTGTTTGTTCTTCAAATTATGTTAAACTTTAAACCTTTCCCACTGGCAGTGTCAGAATGTTCTTGAAGTTATATTCCACTTTCTTTCTTTCTTTCTTTCTTTCTTAACTTCGCGGTCCATCTGAAATCTGATGCCTTTAAATCACACACACACACGTGTTAAAACAAGTTTAGAGGGTAACCTTGGCCATATGTGAGAATACATTTAACACACACACACACACACACACACATGTCCTGTAAATTAAAAACACATCATCACATCCACACACAACGTCCAAGTCGCGCGAGACTACAGCAACCATCCGGCGATACTTCCGCCAGCCCGAGCGCGCGCAGGTGTAGTCATTACGTCAACTAATTTGACTAAACGCGCGCGTGGGGAAAAGGGCGTGCAACGTCAGCACGGTGTCCAGTCTGCATCAGCGTGCACACGCACGCACACGTGACATGATTGATGTCGTTTTGACAGCGCGCGCCGCAGGGCAGAATTCCGTTTGATCCCACTCAAACCACATTCTTCCAACCTACTGTACTGCATACTGCCATTGGGTGTGCACTATTCAAGCTACTTTAATTGATACTATAACGTGTGTATGTGTGTGTGTGTGTGTGTGTTAGTTAAAATGCAACACCAGGTGTGAATAAACACAGTGAATGAAATTCACACTATACTAAATTACATCCCTCATCAAAAAAATTTCCCGTGCAGGGATTGGCCAAGGATGGCTCACTTTGACATAAAATAGTTCCACCATTGATTAAGCAACGTATCGTGACGTCAAAAGTTAAAACAAATGGCTATGGTGAGAGTTAGTCATGATATATCCTGGATATACCATGAAATGTCGATAAGGCGGCACTGTTGCCTCACAGCAAGAAGGTTCTGGGTTTGAACCCCATGGCTGACGGAGGCCTTTCTGTATTGCGTTTGCATGTTCTCCCTGTGTCTCTATGGGTTTCTTCCAGGTGCTCCGGTTTCCCCTACAGTTCGAATCCCTAGCCGCTGGGGTTGTACAAGCCAGCGCATACTTAGTGCACGGATAGATTCAGGAAGTGTAAAACCTATGCCAAATCAAATATGCGGAACAGATCCGCTGCCAGAAGAAGACCAAGAACTGACGTCACAACTTCAAGCTATATGGCTATGTGTAGATCTCTGTATCCTAGCGAGGCAGGCGATAGCACGGTACATTGCATATGTGCAGGTCGAAGGTCGCGCCGATGTAAACAACAAACATGGCTGCCTCCAGTGAGTTTATGCCAAGATTCAATCTTAACACTTTTAGTTCGGAATTTTTCGATGAGGGATATAAATCTAATATACCAAGCACTGAGAGGTACCAGTAATTATTGCCAGTAATGTTCAGGGCTGTGCCCATCACAAAATAATACTATGCCAGTCACCTGAGAGAATCTATCATTTCAACCAGAGCCTTGCAGCGCATGGTATATTTGATTACTATACAATACTATATTATACTATACTATACTATAAGGACATGACTATGAAAATTACATGACTAAGTATGCAATAGTAGTAACAAGGGCTTGAGCTGGTGTGTGGTGCGCTTGTGCATGTGCAAATGTCTATGGTGGTGGGTCACCCAAGAATACAGTTCATAGGCAATCAGATGGTTTTATTAGATTGTTTTAGTTCTGGGGGAATTTTTTTTTCCACTCTTTTTATACACAGCCTTCGTCATTTCAGGGGCAGTAGACTATAATATGAGTTTGTGCAAGAAGTACGGGCAATAAACACAACCCGGATGCTGACAGTCCTCCTTGGTAAAGTTCTTGGTAACGTTAAGCGAAATGAAATGCAATTCAGTGGTTAGGCAAGGTCAGTTAGTCAGGTCTGGTGAGGGATTTGACCAGTGAGTAATGTTCTGTTTTCGTTATCTCATGAGCTAAGATGCTTCTATTCATTTCAGAAGTCATCTGTCAGCAACTGGATCAGAGTTAATACAATCCAGCTTTTTGAGGTGGGGGTGTGTCACGTTTATTTTGAGTGTTCAGACTCATGATCATCCGGTTTTCGAGTATTTGCACGTATTTGGGCTTCATTTTGAAAGAGAGTGATGTAGTAATACCGTCTGTGCAAACAACTGTAGAATTTTTTGTAGCTATTTTGTGCAAGATTATCTGACAGCTGAGCCAATTTCCTTCGAAAATAAGTGACAAGGCATGAAACAAATTAAAAGCTAGAACTATAATTGGAAACAAAGCTATTAAAACTGGCATTCTGTATGTTATCTTTATATTCACTTGTTTCATTTCATGTCCAATCTTCTAGAGTAAGGAAGTCAAAACGAACAAAAATGTGTCCCTGACTAATTACTGACTGCACTGTCTTTACCTGTCACACTAACTCATGGTCCTAAAGGAATGTCTTTCTGTCCTAATACTTTACTAACAGAATGAAGCCATGAGGATAACACTAAATGTCTTCTTCTTGTTCATATTTTACATAAATATTATTCATTTAGGTAAAATTATGTCTTCATGTTAAAAACCATCCCTTTGGTCCTTTGTCTGTTTCTCTCTACAGACATGCCCTGTGTTCAGGCCCAGTATGGCCCCGCCCCCCCAGGGTCCAGTTACTCCGCCCAGTCCTTCGTCTATCCCGGCGAATACCACAGTAGCGAGCTAATGGCCCCGGACTACGCTAAATGCGATCTGGGCGGAGGGGAGATCTCAGCAGCAGCAGCCACCACGTCACTGCCCAGTTTCAATGTGTTCGTCGAGGGCGGCTTCGAGCCCAAGCCCTCGTGCTTGTATCAGATGTCTGCACCACAACGATCCACTATTAAGAAGGAAGAGGAGAGTTATGCATCGGTTGATGAAGCCATGGCCACCGGTTCCATGTATTTTAAGCAGTCTCCACCTTCGACTCCGCCCACACCACTCCACCCAGGCCCTGCTGGCACCTCTTTCCTGTGGGAGGAGCCTCACGGTCTACCTCTAGTGCCCCAAACATGCTCACGCTTCACCCATTTCTACGATCAGACAGCACAGTCCGTGCCCACTTCCAGCAGCTATGAAGCGCCCATGGGCTTGCCGATCCGGCCCGAGCGCTCTCCTTCATCTTCTTCCTCGCACCCACCGCCCGGCCTGGAGCCGCACTCACATGCACACTCGCACGTGTACCCACTGAGCGTGAGCAAACAAGGAGGCCTGGGCTTCCGTTCGCTGGGCATGGGGCCGTGCCCACAGTCGCTCCTGGCAGAGAGCTTGCCATCGCCACCTGGACGCGCCACCTCTGGGGAGGGCACGTGTGCCGTGTGTGGAGACAACGCCGCCTGCCAGCACTATGGTGTTCGCACATGCGAAGGCTGCAAGGGATTCTTCAAGGTAAGGACTGAGAATAACACAGCACCTCAGACATGCACAATCAAGACATGTGCAAGCCATGTAGGGGCCGGATTGGATTAAAACACACTCGGCTATAGCTAGAATATATACAGTTGGAGGTGGGGATTGGGGGGATTCGAGCATCCTGAGGGGCTGTGTTGGTTCAGGACATACATGGTGATCTATCCTATCGATAAAGGTTAAATCTTGAACTTTTAAGGCTTGGTATTCGGACGTTTTTGATAACAGCCCCTCAAGATGTTCGACTCTGGCCTCCAACCCCAACCCCAATTCTATATATACAATCTTGAATGTTAAGGACTCATTTAGAGTTGCAACAGGAAACCCTTTAGGAAGCAACAAACCCTTAACTGTCCAGCAAACTCTCCTCTTAAAGTGTCCTGAAGTCAACTAATCACACTCCCTACTTAGCGAAACCACCATGAGCCTATATTTGAGATCTCGCCATATTATTTTCAATACGACTCATTTTTCATGCAAGCTGAAAAAAAGTTGGATTTTAAGGGGTCACGATATGCTACCTTAGGGACACTGCCTTACCTTAGATCCAGAGATACAGACTTGATTGGCTCAAAAATACTATATATCCAGGAAGTAACTATAGTGTTCATCAGTTATAATCATGGAGGTAGTAAAAATGAAGTATGGTACACAAAGTTTCCGGAGAGACAGGATGTTTCGGACAAAAATTCTTCATTAACTGTGCAAGCAGAGCGCTTCTGAGGCTGGAGGAGGAATATCTTCTGGTTTCACCTCCTACAGCATCAGACGCACGTTGCTTAGTATAGTTTTAACATAATACAGAATAGTTATGTGTTTAATGGTTGTGATGACAATAACCATAATAACTATATCTTATATAATATACCTTAGATTCACTAAACACTAAATTAGTAATTGTATAATGAAGTAAATTAAATAATACTGTATGTCAAAATATCGTATATATTGCTGGAGAAAAAAATAATTTCAAAAGCTCAAGGCCTTTGTTCATTTTTTTAGATCGAAATTAGTTCATTTGAATAATAAATAAATCAGTAAGGAGTATTGTATTGTATTTTGGTGCAGCTGTTTGCTGCTGCTTTTCAGGTTGTGCATTGTCGAATGCCGTGCATGTGTGTGGCAGTGTGTTTGCGCTACGGCGGTGGCTGGTTGTTAATTGTGTATTCATTAACGCCCATTCATGTAGCTCTTGGGGGGTGAATGGAGCTCTCGGTTTGAAAGTGGCACATACACCCGACGCCCCTCTCTCCTCGAGTGTGAGGCTCAGGGTTAACCCACTATTGTTACACACTCGGCAGGCTCCTTTAACCAAGGTTGTGGCCTATTGTATTATGAGAAGGATGTGTCGATGACAGAAGGGTGTGTGAGTGTAAGTGTGAATATATATGTTCTTGAGGTAACAACAAAAAAACATTACACATCAAACAATACTTTAAAAAAAGACAAGCCTTTTCAGGAAGTACACAAGCTGAGTTGAGTTGGGGTTCGAAAAAACATCCAGCGCTTTGGGAATGAAATGTGAAAAGTGTGTGTGCTGTGTTCGTATATATGTGTGTGTGTGTGTGTGTGTGTGTGTGTGTGTCTGAGTGCTCTCACAAATCGTCTGACCGGCGGTTGCCACGGCGCCTGTGAGGGTCGTCTCCCCCGGCGACCAGTGAAAGGTGTGACAGCGGCGCGTACTTAAAATACAGCAGCCTGGAGCTGTGTCCAATAACACACACACACACACACACACACACACACTAGCAGACGATGTGTCAGTGGTAGGCAAAGGCACAAAACACATAAAAGTTCATCTGTAGTTCCCATGTAGGAAGAGAGTATGAAGGCAGAAAACAATGATCAATGCTTTTAAACAAAAAGACAGCATAAACAAGAGAGAGGGAGAGAGAGAGAGAGAGAGAGAGAGAAGTGAAGGATGACTGGGAAGAATTGTGGGCTGGAGATAATTGAATATAGCCTAGGGTCTGGGGCTGAAATAATCTATCCTCGTTCAATTAGTTTCACAATTTATTTTTATTTACTAATTAATAAAAGCAGAGGTTCATGAGCCTCGGGCCTTCATGGCCAACACACACACACACACACACACACACACACACACACACACACAGAGTCAACAAGTCAGACAATTATCTCACACACACACACACACACACACACACACACACACACACACACAAAGCAACTATTCAATTATATTCCCCAGTGCTTTAGCACATAATGCAAACATTAGTGAGGGACTTTTCAATGCTGTCCATTATTTCCTATTTATTAAAAAAAAAATACAGAAACAAAGTGACATGTTTTCAGCTGTGAAATCTGACAGTACACATACCCACCCATTTTGGATATTCATGCGTATTTTAAATAAATGCAAAACATTGTGCCTAATGGATTGTCCATAAATATTTGCCATCATATTATTCCAGCATTAATTGTCTCGTCATTGTTGCTTTCTGACCATTTTTGCCTGTTAATATGCGCAGTTTATTCAATGAAATGCTCTTATTTCCATATGAATACATGCCATTTTGCATTAACTAATGGCACCGAATATTAGGACAACTACTCTCTGTTTCACTCAGACAACTTTTTCACAGTCGCTTTTTTTTTTTTTTTAAAGTTGTCTGAGTGAGTCATACTGTGCGAGTATTATTCAGAATATTTGTATATAATCGAAAGGCAGCAGCAGGGATGAGGAGTTTATTCAGAAAAAAAAACAAAACAACCCACCTCCGTAAGCCTCAGCAGTGGAAGAACTCGACTCGGTTGTGCACGGCTGGCCTGCAACTCTGCATAACTCAATTACACGCGTGCACGAGTGTGTGAGCGTGTGATTTTATGTGTAATGAACAGAGTTCAAGGTGAGAGGGCAAGATTAAAGCCACATGGACTGGATGCACAAGACATAAGGACATTATAGGGAGCGGAAAAACGTAGTCATGTATCGTAGCGCTGGCCGGCAACACATCTGCACACACACACATACACACTTAACCAATTAATAATGACCAAGTTCCACCTCTTGCTCTTGAACAAACACACACTTCTAATTACTTGCTCAGAGCGGAGCGAGAGAGTAAAGGAGGGTGAAATAATGTCTGATGAGGGGAGGAGGAAGAGAGGATGGCGTGATGGAGGGTCCCTAAGGATTTCGGATGTGCGACGAGGCCATTAGCATGTCATGAATCCACATCTGCTTGTCCATACCAGCCCCCCCCAGACCCTGCTGCTGCACACTGGACCACAGCGAACCGAATGCAGATTTGGGATTTCAGGGGAGACGTTGCTTTTAAAATACACAGCACAATTTTACAGACTAGCCTATATAAGATAAGGTAAAATGTAGGCCTGGATAAGACAGCATGAGCCATATACAGCTGATACAGCAGTCCATAATGTGATGCGACAATGATTTTTTATTTTTTATTTTACTATGAATAATTCTGTTAATTCATTAATTATTATCTTGTAGCTACATGCAACAATAGAACACGTGATTAAGATAATGTTGTGTTATTGGAGATAAACTGCAATTCATTACATGTGTATATATATGAGTGTGTGGGTTTGCACTCCAGGCTCCAGACACCTGAAAGTCTTGGTTCACTACTGTTCACTACCGCATCGTGTCTTATTAATTTAAGGATAATGGGAAAGATAATGTAGTGTACGAATCCTTTCAGCTTTATGTGTATGTGTATGTGTGTGTGTGTGTGTGTGGGGGGGGATCATGTCAGGGTTTTCCACCTGTTAAAGAAGGTTCTGGTTTCACAGTACATAGTATGCACCCATACGAGGTTATTCAGTAGAGCAGTGTGAGGTTTCAATGGTGTTTCTCTGGAAGGGGTTGAGGAAAGCTAGTGCTCTAGAGATGTCAGGATCCAGGGGCACGCCAGAAAAACAAAACAAACAAACAAACAGTCTGTTGTGGGGTTGATAGGCCGCCCAAATTGCACAATATTGTGAAAAATCTTTTGCAGTATTTACTCTGTTGATGCTTTTAGGTGGTGGCGCTTGGTGGACCACAAGCGCAAAAAGGCTAACCTACAAAAACCTGAAAGCCACAACAATCGGTACAGGAATAAAATAAAACACAGAGGCGTGTTTTTCAGAACAGTACAGCCGAGCAACACTGTTATGAATAATTTGCAATTATGAAGTTGTTGCTATTCAACAGTTTTGCACAGTTTAACAAATTGCTGTGTGTGTGTGTGTGTGTGTGTGTGTGTGTAGCCTGCTAGGTTGCACCTATACCAGGCTCTTGTTTTTGTTTTTTTATTTCTTTTAATGAAGCAAATGTGTGGACTAAATGGTTCTTCTCAGGAACCATCTGGTCCCAACCTGCTCCATTCAGTCTCGAACCACTGCTGTGCGGTTTGTGGTGCAGCTCTTTCCCTCTGTCTAAAGTGCTATCTGGTAAGCTAGGACACACTCTGGAAAAAAGGGTACTGAGAGTACTGAACTGTACCTGCTCTTGTCCCTGGGGTGGTTGAGTGTACCTTTAAAGCTCTGATGCACCTCAGGTACAGTGCATTACAGCCACATCAGGTGAAAGGTGCAAAAGACAAGGACAAGGAAAGATAGAGTGATGGGTTGTTGTTGTTGTTTTTTTTTCTGAGTGTGTGCATTATCTGGTCACCAACCTGTTGCACTACATTACTGCATGATGAGATTCCTAGAGATTTATCATGGACATGTTTCACTCTTCTTTTGGACAGAATTCCTGAAATACTGCACACACTGCATTGGGAACAGAAAGGCGAGAGAGAGAGAGAGAGAGAGAGAGAATAGGTTAAGAATGAAAGTCTGATTAAAGAGCGCTAATGAAAACCTGACAGACAGCGTGCGGTTTCGTTAAATTAGCGCTGTTTTCTTTTTCTTTTCTTTTTTCCCTGTGAACCTTGCTCTGGTAGCCTGGATAAATCTGTAATGAAAAGGCTGTGTGTGTGTTTGTTTGTTTGTTTTTCACCCCAGTATGACGACGCGATTAAATGAGGCGCAGATGTCGCTCGTGAAATTTCTGTTTTAAAAGTGTGCGCGCGCTCCTCACGGCGGCGGAACTCACCGGTCGCACGCGTCCATCTTTTAGCGCGCGCGTCCTTTTTGCATTCCAACTGTTTCGGCTGTCGCGTGCGCACCTCTCTCTCTCTCTGTGCGCGTGCACTTCTTTCTCTCTCACTTTCTCTCTCACTCTCTGCGCGTGCACTTCTTTCTCTCTCACCCTCTCTCTCACTCTGCCCGTGCGCTTCTCTCTCTCATTCTCTCACTCTCTGCGCGTGCACTTCTTTCTCTCTCACTTTCTCTCTCACTCTCTCTGTCCGTGCGCTTCTCTCTCTCTCACTCGCTCTCAC
>JAOEHJ010000011.1:24754686-24765738 GCA_025447855.1 Potamarius usumacintae
GAGGAAACCCACGCGGACACGGGGAGAACATGCAAACTCCGCACAGAAAGGCCCTCGCCGGCCATGGGGCTCGAACCTGGACCTTCTTGCTGTGAGGCGACGGCGCTAACCACTACACCGTGCCGCCCTACAATAAAATCAATATTAATAAAAAATCTAACCATGTGTCTTTAAACATAAACATTTTCAGTTCCAAAAACATCATTTCCATTTGTTACATGATCAGAAACAATTTGCTCTTTTTTGAGATATCCAAAACACCAATTTTTGCTAGTTTAAATCTACCTTAAATTATGTTTAAGAGGTATAAACAACCATTAAAAGCTATAATAGAGGCCCCTTTAATGGTACGACCAAAATGACAAGGAAAAGTACCATTCAGTACCTTTTGTTTCAGAGGGTGTAGCAGATATCTGAAGCCAGTCAATTCATTCTTTTCATACTGACTGGGAAGAGAAGTAATTTCCCTATTATGGAACAAAGACTATGACTTCTGTGATTGGTGAGAATTACTCTGGTTGATAGGGGAGACAAAGGCTAGTATGGTATTTAATCGGACACGAATGCTGATCTAAATTTATCAAAAATTTTTAATGGTTAAGCCATTATTTAAATTTGAAAATGGCATTTGAGTAGATGAGAACTGCATGACACTTCTTTATGGCATTAGAGGGACTGCACTGGCCACAAACTTCAGTGCAAATCTCAAAATATCAAACTGAGGGCTGAAGTAACAACCTTCCTTGTTTTTATTTTAAATAAAATTGTAATATCAGTTACCCTGCCAAAAGATGAGGTAATGATCTTGGTTAGAGGGAACAGATTTTAATGCTGTCTGTGGATGAGCTGAAGTTTCCCATGGCAAAGTCGAGGCCAACTCCGACTCCACTCCCAACGCCAAAAGCAGCAAACATCGGCTGACTGGATGAGATGCCATGAAACGTGTGTAGGTGAACAAGCACATCGTCAACACCATAGAAAGTCAGAGACTCCTCTTCCTGATTCAGAAACAACCCGACTCGGGGGCAGTACGTCACTGAGATCTCCTGCTTCTGATTAGCGTGCATAGCAGCGCAACACATGTCTGACAACTCCAAACTCCATGACTGGATATTGTAGCCAAGCCCCGCCCTTGCATCTGCACCTTTACGAGGCATGGAAGTACAGGCCACACCCACTGAAGAGCCCCGTCCACGCCACTCCACCTCCCAGTAACAGCGTTGAGAACTGAGCGGCTGGAGGCTGAGAATCTGCGTCCAGCTATCAAATCGCTCAGGGACATCGGGGTATGACTGGGTGGAGGCATGCAGTGTTGCTTTGGTGTCATCTTCACTGAGAACTAATCGTCGGTGAGCCGTCTTGGGGTCAAAGGTCAACATGCAAGCATCTAATTGAGATAAAGATTTATTTAATTATTTTTCTGTAATGTGTATTTTTCTTTAATAGATGTCTTAATAAACTCAAATCTGGTCCCAAGACGTTTGTTTGTGTTAACATGGACTTGTCGTGGACTTAGTGGGATTTGTACTTGGACTGGATTTTGGGCATTGGTTTCACTAATTATGTTCTTGGTTCCTAATGTTTAGAAAAATAATGATTGTGTTTTCATATGTACAAAGTTAAGTCAAGAAGTAATTCCTTCTTCTAGAAAACATAGCTGAATCGGTGCAATGCACAATTGAAGCCAACTATGTAAGGCTTGACTTTGAAAAGTATTTGATGGTTTTTGGTGTCATTCTGGAAATGCTTTTATTTGGAACTGATCTTGACTTGGCATTTGACCCCTTTAAGACTCGATCTTGACTCAGACTTGGCTAGTCCTGATCCTGGGGTTGTCTTGGACTTGATAATAACCCCTTTTAAACAGAGATCTCCCTATATTGTTGTTAAGAGAACCCCTCAATGTGCTTTGGTTGTTTACACTGAACCAAACAGATAGAATGAATTTCATAATTCCATGATCCCAGTTGGATCTGTGTGTGCATGCGTGTGTGAGTATATATGTGCACTCACACTGCAGGAACTCGTCTCTGCTCCTTGGCTCAGGAGCTTGAATGCTGTCGAGGTCAATCTCTCTCAGTGCAGGGGAAAGAGAGTGGGATGTTGAAGCTGTCAGAAGAAATGAAAGGACTCAAAATGGATACGTATAAATGTAAACACATCAATGTATCTCAGGGGACTTCTTGCATAGAATGAGTTTGAGGAGATGAGGAAGACACTCACATGGAAAGGCAGGGAAGATGGAAGCGTCTGCAGATGGAGAATCCAGGAAAAGTCCAGGATTTACTAAACAGAGACACAATCACACCAAAATTAACATTAGCACCATAACATTCATTAACTCCATGATTTTCAAATGGAGTCCATGAAGCATAGCCAAGGGTTCTGTGATTTACAGTGGTGGAAACCAAACCCC
The DNA here is from genome assembly GCA_025447855.1 of Potamarius usumacintae. Classification (NCBI taxonomy): domain Eukaryota; kingdom Metazoa; phylum Chordata; class Actinopteri; order Siluriformes; family Ariidae; genus Potamarius; species Potamarius usumacintae. The sequence goes on from JAOEHJ010000011.1 coordinate 24,757,103, forward strand.
AACGTTATCAATGTTGTTATGCCTATAAATAATTTCAACAGGAATCTAAAGACAATTAAGCATGACTCTCTGGCTTTAAAAGGGTGGCACGGTGGTGTAGTGTGGTTGCCTCACAGCAAGAAGGTTCTGGGTTCAAACCCAGTGGCTGGCGAGGGCCTTTCTGTGTGGAGTTTGCATGTTCTCCCCATGTCTGCGTGGGTTTCCTCCAGGTGCTCCGGTTTCCCCCACAGTCCAAAGACATGCAGTTCGGTTAACATGGCAGCCTTGGGCTGAGGTGCCCTTGAGCAAGGTACCGAACCCCTGACTGCTCCCTGGGGGTGTTTTTTTTTTCACTGCTTCAGATGGGTTAAATGCAGCGGATGAATCTCACTGTGCTTGAAGTGTGCATGTGACAAAGGTTTTTTTTTTCTTCTTCTTCTAATTGCCATTGAGTGGGGTTGGCGCTGGACAGTGTTCCAGACCACTCAGCCATGGAGGATTACATCATGAACTGAGGTTATGTAAGGTGGTGCTATACCGTGACTGGAATCGCTACCCAAGACTGGCACACCAATTATATATTCTTATACCCGCTCGAACTCGGTTAAACATACACATACAGGCAGGTGCTTCTACAGGCTTCAGCCAAAGGCTGAGCCAATAAAAAGGCCTATTTTTCAACATTTCATTTTTAATAAAAACCTATTAACCAACAATTTATCCACATTTGTAAAATTTGGAGTAAAATAACTTAGTTAAGAAAATATCTAAAAACATTCATGGAAAAATCAAAATTATGAACCCAGTATTGTGAATTGAATTGAATTATGAATCAGGTGTATCATCCGTCCATCATCTGTAGCTGCTCATCCTGTGCAGGGTCGTGGGTAAACTGGAGCTGACTATGGGCGAGAGGCGGGGTACACCCTGAACAGAGACAACCAACCATTCACGCTCACACCTACGGTCAATTTAGAGTCACCGATTAGCCTAACCTGCATGTCTTTTGGACTGGGGGGGAAACCGGAGCACCCGGAGGAAACCCACGCAGAAAGGCCCCTGGGCTCGAACCCAGAATCTTCTTGCTGTGAGGCAACAGTGCTAACCACTATACCACCATTCCACCCTATAATGTTTGTATTTAAATAAATAATTGCCTCTGGAGCCAGACTTTTGGGACAGTGTGTGGACCAGATAAAAATGAGCAGAAAAGTCCAAATCAGAGAAGAAACGCTCCAGTTTTCTGCAGCTTTCAACAAAAAGTGCTTCGTTTATTCACCGACTAGAACCTGAATTAAAATGATTGAGTAAGGAGCGTCATCAGCTCAACACAGCAAGTTGGGGGCATTTTTACAAGATTTAATACTTTTATTTTATTTTTTCAATTTATTGTACAACTTGTTTCCTCCACAACAGTCAGACAGTCACAAGATTCTCAAAGATAGTGCTGAACACTAAAATGTATTCCACTTTAAATGATCCACTGAAATGAAAAAGTAAATACTGATGAAGCTGCACTACATGTGACTCATCAGAAGCATTTACACACGTTCAAAGAAAAAAGTACACAGATCTATATATCCTTTAGTGTCTCCAAATACCAAACATCACAGAATACTCAGAATCCTAAATTACAAAAGTATAAACAAACAACATACACTGATACAGTACGAGCGAGCCGGGTAATAGTTACACCCTCCGAAATAAATTAGACACGTGGCTTTAATAGTTCTATCATATGTTCATGATATTTACAAGAGCAGAAAGACACAGCCGGCCTGGGCTATGCTTTTAAATAAATTAAAAAAAGACGACAACGACGACGACGACAAAGACGTGACAAGAAAGAAAAAGAACTGGTAAAGTTTCCAATCTTCATGCAGAACAGGTCCACTTTACATTTAATTAGGAATCAGGTTAAAAACATGGACAGACTAGAGAACAGGAGGGGGAAAAAAAAAAAAAAAAAGTCACACTTCAAGGCTCTACGAGTTAGCAGAGGTAGTCCGGGACATTTTAAATTCAGAAATGAATTAAACTGTGTGGGACGCACACTTAAAGGAGGACTTGTGCGCAAAAGGACACACACACACTTGTGCAACATGCAAAAGGAATCAATAAACATCATCAAGAAATAATGTGGGGAGGAAACCCTTTAAGGAAGTGATGTCATTTTCCTCAACTGATCCCACAAGCAAATATATCTAGAGTCTGGATGATTTAAAATAGTCTACAGTACAACTGGTGCACTTACTGGTGGTGAAAGAAAAACGTCAAGAAATAATAAACAAGTCTAAATACAAAGAATGAAGCAGAAAGCTGTAGTGCCTTTCTGTTGGGTTTCCACCAATTTCCACTGGAGCAGCGACTTAAACAATAAATAAAACAGTCGACACTTTTGTTTTAAAGGAACTAAATCTAAATGTGGTGTTGGTGTGCTACTCTCCTGCCTATTTAACGACAGGAAGTCCGTTTAAAAAAAAAAGTGAAATAAATACGCAAAGTTTTAATTAAATAAGAACATGTGATGACTAAAACCAACTATACTATAATTTAAAAAAATGTGCAAAAGAACATCACGCAGTACAGTAATAGCCGTCTCCTGAAGACGATACTGCAAAAAAAAAAAAAAGAAAAGAAAAGCATGAGCGACTCCTGATGATCACTCGCTCACTTCGAGCGTTAAAGTAACCAAGAAAAAGCGAAGATGGAGACAGAAGTGACAAGTGAGCTTTTATGCATTTCATCATCATGTCAAGTCACTCAGAACCAGTGTTGAGCCTGCTGCTGGCTGCGTCTCACTGTCCTCTCCAGGTTCTGCCCAGTCAGCGTGGGCTCCGAGACACTCCACAGCCTGGAGCTCATCGGGTACCGCTAACAGGGTACCGCTACCTGTCCCATGATGCTCTTCGTGACCTCTGTGTGAGAGAGGTCATGGTGTTGATTAAAGGTCAGAGTGCTGCAGCACTACGCTCATTTGTGCAGCTTCCAGTTCCACAGCAGGGGGAAGGACCAGGCCGAGGGGGCCGGCAGTGCCAGAGGGGCAAAATCCAGATGTGCGTCTGCCACCCAGGCCTTTGGTCCCAGCGCCAACGCAGAGCCTACACACACACACACAATTTTTTAAATTTTTTTAAACAGTTATTCCACAAAATCGAGTCGTACATGAGCTGATAGCTGACGAGGCGCATAGCACCGAGTCGGCTATAAACCATATACGATGAGATTGAGTAGAATAACTGTTTTATTCTATCCACGTTCACTGGATTTTGAAAAAACAGAGCATTTTTATTTTTTTCCAAATTCGATAAATAAAAACTTTACATGAAATGTCCAACAAAATATTTTCCGCTTAGAATGCAAACAAACCGGAGAAATGACCGGAGCAATTTGTGAAAATTGCAACACTAATTCTTGGGGGGGATACATTCTTACCATCAAATACTTTAATTCCATATTTTGTTGCTTTTTTTTTTTGTACTTTTTGAGGGTTTTGTTATCGAGTAGTTTTTATTTTGTCCTCCGTTGGTTCAGCAACACGCTCCGCCATTTTGTTTTTCTCTACTCACGGTATATGAGCCGATATCCTAGTAGTAGAGTAGCCAATCGATCAGAGCACACGATTGCTCATATCCGGTGAATGTGGATAGAATAATCATATATACACACACATTCGGGTGGGCGCTAATAGAACCGGACCTGTTCTGGAAATTGCCTGGAAAAAGTTCCGTCTCCATCGACCAAGCACACATCAGTTATTTCTGAAACGCACATAAAGCACAAATAAAGGTATAAAATAAAGGATTAGAGGATGGCGAATTAATGCAGATTTAACAGTGCACACTGTGTGCACGCGTGTGGGTTCTGCGTGCAACGATTACTCTGAGCCCACGCTGACTGAGACAGAGAGACAGCTGCCACTCTTTGAATATTTCATAAGGTTTCTGACTGACTCCCAGCCCCTTGGCCCATCCAAACCCCTCCAGTGCCCCAGCACACTCACTCTCTCTCTCTCTCTCACACACACACTGCTGGTGGTGCGTCTGCGGGGTGTGGGTGTGAGAGCGGGGCCAAGCTGTGTGTGATGGGGCAGGAGGGGGAGATCGGAGAGTGATATCAGTGTGGCTTTGTTAAGTGTGTTATGGGTCAGACCTGGCTTTAGTGCAGAATGAGGTTTAACAGACGTGTCAGTGGAAAAAGCCCCTGTGGTTAATTCTCATTTGTATAAAATACTGATTTTATATTCGTCTTGGGTAGCACTGGGTGATAAGACCATATGGCGCTGGTATTGGGATAACTGATTGTTACTCATACTGGTGCCACATGATCGTATGCTAAAATATACTGTTCCTACGAATGTGTAATTCCCAAGCTATTAAACAACGATCTACGTGGGATAATTAATAAATAGCTTAATAACGTGGCCCGATGTTCATGAAGTTACTGTTACCGTTATTTATGTGCCAGCCAGGTCGCTGTGAATTAGTTGTTGCTATAGAAACAGTAACGTATTAGAACCCGTGCATTAATATATAAACGTATGATTTTTATATTAGCACTGTCGCCTCACAGCAAGAAGGTTCTGGGTTCGAACCGGGATCTTTCTGTGCGGAGTTTACATGTTCTCCCAGTGCCTGTGTGGGTTTCTTCCGGCAGTCCAAAGACAATGTGAAGTCAAGTGGTTACACTAAATTGCCCATAGGTGTGAACGTGAGTGTGAATCTGTGCTTTAGCCCTGCAGTAGATTAGCAGCCCGCCCAGGGTGCACTCTGCCTCTTACCCGAAGTCAGCTGGGATTGGCTCCAGCTTCCACCGTGACCCTGACGGATAAGTCGTAAAGATGGATGGATGGATGGATGGATGTGCCTTGCAGTCAGAATTAAGTTACAGGAAATGAAACGCTGTCTGAACAATCAGAATCCAGCGCTGTGGTATAATATCCAGTAAAGTTACACGTTTTATTCTTATGAGAATCAGCTTTCCAAGAGGAGTTAAATATTTAAAAAAAAAAAAGATTTTTTGAATTCGGGGATGTCATTTATCGTAGAAGTAGTCATGCATGGTCTGGTTCATGTTTGTGTTAGATAAGTGCGTGTGTGTGTGAGAACCATGCATGAGATTTGCTTGCGTGTACCTGCGTGTCTATCCAAAGTCCTTAACTTTCTCCTCTACCGTCTCGTCTCAGGCTCAGCAGGAGAAGATCGACAGCATCGAGGCCAACGTTAGTGCGGCGGCGGAGAACGTGGAGGAGGGGACGCGCAGCCTGGGGAAGGTGAGGAGAGAGAGGCAGCTCCCGCTGGGGGATCGATCTCACTCCAGCCCCCTGCTTCAGCTGAGGCCTAGCAACTCCATCGATCCACACCGGCGTGCAAGGAAGTGGCAATTAAGAGCATAAGGAGGGCGGAAGAGGGCGGGAGGAGCGGAGAACGGGGGAGAGAGAGAGAGGCAGAGAGGGTTCGCGGGGTCGGTAAAAGGCGTGCAGCCGAGGGAATCGATGTGTGTTGTGTCGGCCTCTCGCAGAGAGTCGATGAGTGTGTGACTGTGCGAGTGAACAGAGGTCTAAAGGGTGGAAAAGAGTGTCTAAAGACTGCTTTTGCACTCCAGCTGGGGGTTCGATACATACACACACACACACACACACACACACACACACAGTGAGCAGATGAAGGGTTAGAACTAAGGTGTGTGTATATATATTGTATGTGTGTGTTATTGATCCAGTTAGAACTGAAATATGTCTCAGTGTACAGAGTTGATGTGGTTCCATTAAGTACCGTGTTTCAGTTGTGTGTTGAAAGTGGCTTCACTTCTGGCTCAGCTGAAAGGAACAGGAGGAAGCGCATACACACACACACGTGCGCACACACTATAGCTCACCTCTTAAAGTGCTGCCTCAGGACTTCCAGAGCTCTTTTCCACTGATGCAAGATGTGGTGCTCGTTCTTCTGCCCTCCGATGTTATCTGTATAATAGCACCCTTCCGGTGTTGAGCTAGCGAAGTCTTTCCAGTCTTTCCGCACTATTACCATCTTGCTGTAATGAAGAACAGCAGCAAGAACGGGCAGCGTATTTAATAGTACAGTACATTATTTTTTAATACAAAATTTTATAGAGCGATATTTGCTAACTCAAAGCCAGCGATCCAATCAAAACACATTAGTGTGCTTAGTGTCGATACTAAAGGATTTAACCCTGGAGAGTAAAGCGTGTTCTTAAAGCAGAAGGTTTAAAACAGCTTGTTAAAACTTCTCCATGGGTTGTTTTTGCGTCACGTGTTAGGAAACCCTCGTATTCTGTGAAGCAGCACAGTAGTCATCAGTGGAAAAGGGGTGTCAGAGTTACATCATGGTTTATCATGTCATTCAGACGTAGTTCTGCTTTTTCCCCTCTCTCTCTCGCTCTCTCTCTACTGGTGGTGTTGCTAATGAAGGGCTTCTGAAGATGGTGAGATGAAAAAGATGAGAGGAGAATAAAGGTGCCATTTGCTGGGAGAAATTAGCTAAGTGTGTGTGTGCGCACCTGTGTGTGTGTGTTATGTCGTCCTTCTAATTAGTGTTTTGGCTGATCAGTTTCTCCTTTCACATGATATCAGTTAATGTAGCAGCTTAGGTTTGATCTGCAGTCATCCATTTCAACCTTACACACAAAACCATGAAACCTTCCCTCTAGCTGTTACTGTGACTACAAATACGATATTTCTCCGAATATATTTTACAAAATAAGATTTCACAAGTCAGGTTACTGTCGGTACAGCTTCACACGTTGTGTGTGTGTGTGTCTATGGGTTTCCTCCCACAAACAAGTCCGTGGTTTGATGCACCTCGGTATGAATAAGCGTACGAAGGACTGGTATCCCATCCAGAGTGTACCGGTATTCCTACCTCACGCCCAGCACTCCTGGGATAGACTCCAGATCCACCACCACCACCCTGATCAAGCTATAGCTCAGGATAAATGAAGAATAAAAAGGTTTTGTCATTCTTTTTTAACACGAGACATAAGATCGAGTCAGTTTCAGACACGAGACTACATTTCCCGCCCTCTTAGGAACAGTCAAGCGTTTGTATTTCGTATAGAGTTTAAATACAACAATACACAAGGATTTCTTAAATGAAACGTAACGAATTATTAAGTATTAAAGATTTTGTGTTAACAGTAGTCGGTAGTTGATTCTGACTATTGTATACACGACTATACATGTCAAACTAATGGCACCCCATCTTTGTGTCTAGGCAGCGCGTTCAAGCCTGGCAGTGTTGCCCGTAGCAGGTGCAGTGGTTGGCACCGTCTTGGCCGGTCCACTCGGATTGCTGGCGGGATTTAAAGTGGCCGGCGTGGCAGCCGCGCTAGGAGGAGGCTTGCTCGGCTTCGCTGGAGGAAACCTCATCCAACGCAAGAAGAGAGAGAGAGTGGAGCTGCAGCTTCAACGGCTCGAAGCTAAGCCTGAACACGAGCACGTGCAATAACACACCTGCTCCTGGTAGGGAGACTGGAATCCTGTACCGACACACGTTTTAATCTACACGACGCTGGTGTTGCTGCGCCGCTCTAAACTCTAAAGCCTTAAACAGACTGTTTTTGCACCAATGCAACAAAGTGTGTAGCAGTATATCATGTATAATATAAAAATTTGTAGTATTGATGTGACTGTTGGTTTACAGTGCGTGTGCCATATGGGGATGCTTTAAGCCATGTTTTAAAAAAACAACAACAAAACAATCGGGGTCTTTTATCGATCGAGCTGTGCCACTTTGCAGACATCAGAGGTCACTAGGGTGTCATCAGTGTTGGGGTTATGAATGATGAGCTTGAGAGCAACACCAATTGTACACTGAAGTGTGTGGCTCTGAGCAAGGAATCATTCAGTACAATCACAAATTTATGAGATAATAATAGTTAATAATCACAATTATTGCGTAACAGTTTTGAAATGATTTGAGTATTGTAATTGAATCATTAGATTCCAAAATCCTGCACGTGATTTAACCTTAGGTTATTGATCAGATTAAATCCCTATAACGTCATATTTTAACTCTGAACTATTTGCGTTATTTTTACTAAAAACTTGAACAACTAGTTCACATTAGTTTATATAGTTTTGACTATAATACGGTTTTGGATACGACTGACTTTCTTTCTTTTCCTTTTCACAGTCCAAAAAGCAATGAATGCCACTTGAAGTTCAATTTACATATGAAGAACTATTTCTAAATAAAGTGAGCTATGAATGTGCACTACAGTTATTACACTACAGTTATGGATAAATGCAGCAGAAATTCAGCAGAAATGACAGTTTCATTGTTAATCATCAGTTTTGTCAGTGACTGGCCTAATAATCATTTAGACAGCGTTAACTATTTCGCTGGACGACAAAACCTGTCTGAACTTGCGGTTTTAAGGTGTGAAAAGCGTTTACGCAGGTTTTGCAAGAAAGACATCAACATCCAGACATTTACACAGTGTGCTAAATAACAAGCAACAGCAGGATAACATTTTTAGAATCGTAATAAAATCATGTAGGTTGGAAACTAGCAAGCATTTCTGGTTTCACAAGTGTACAGAATCCGGATTTAACGTTAGACAATTTTTTTTTTTTTTCCCCTATAGCGCTTTTAACAATAAACATTGTCGCAAAGCAGCTTTACAGAATGTGAACG
>JAOEHJ010000011.1:24860049-24874540 GCA_025447855.1 Potamarius usumacintae
CTTTCGACATTTGATATGTTGTCTATGTTCTATTGTGAATACAATATCAGTTTTTGAGATTTGTAAATTATTGCATTTCGTTTTTATTTACAATTTGTACTTTGTCCCAGCTTTTTTGGAATCAGGGTTGTATTCACCCAGTGTAATATTTGGAAGAAAATCGGAAGGAAATTAGACCCATATCTTTACAATTTTTCACGGGCCATCTGACTTGATGCTTTTGAAATACAGAATGACACATCTGAATTATTTTTTAATCGACCATCCGGTCCAGTGCTTTTGAAACACAGACGGACAAACGCGAAAATTACCGGTGAATGTCCGCCGGTCCGGCCTTATTTCCCACACTGCAGTATATGACATCCAGTGTGAAAAATTAAACAATTCAAAATGATTGGTGCTTTGGCTGGATTCCACTTTTTCAGATACTTCAGCTTCAATTTATCACAAAACATGGTCATGTAGGATTTTTTTTTTCATTCTGCATCCCAGTAAAGACAGGACTCTGTGATAAATGCATGTCACTGTCATCATTTCTGAATCTAGGCCACTCTAGCACTTTCAGTTTCTCCAACCGCACGCACGCACACAAAACAGATACAAATCGGCCCATTTGCATGTTAACTGTTACCAGTTATGTCGCTTTTATGACCCATATTTTTATTCTGCCTGACTGACGTTCTTGCGTTTACTGATTTATTTCCATCTGCTGGTTTTAATCTTTCAGATCAGTTGGAAAAAAAAAAAACACCACCCAGAACCACTGCTCTGTGTACTTGTGAGCTGTGATTAGGTAACGAGGTGCCTGTGCTCGAGGCTGCTCTGGGAGAGCAACAAATGTAGTGCGTCATTGAAGCCTTACAGAAAGTGATGCTGACAGGCACGACGCTCTCCCTCACTGCCTAAGTGCAAGCTTTAAATTCAGCTCTCACTGCCTGTGCGTTTCACACACAATAACAGATGCTGTCGCCTGCAAAACGCCGCAATAAAGCCCGAGGCCTCCGAGCGCCCAGCAGTGTGAAACCAAGCTCCGCTGCTCCATTTGCCATTTGGATGGTAAACAGGAAACGTTATGGATCTCTAGCAAGCCTGTGGTAGAGTAGAAATTGCTCAAGCTGAATGAGCTCACACAAAAATGTCGTAGAGTAAACCGACATACTGTAGTTCATTCACCACATACCAGCAAATGTTCCAGAGAATCGTGACAATTCAGTTCTCCATTGGTTAAAAAACACCACTTGCTGCTTTGTCAGTAGGATTCTCAGTAGAATGAACCGTCTATACAGTATACCAGTGACAGCTGCTCATAACGTTAGATGGGAGGTGACAATCTAATCTAAAATGAAGGAAATTATTAGCTTTGAGCACGAGGACTCAATACTGAGAACATACAAAGAAGATGTAATATAATGAACATTACACGGTTGAGCAAAGATATGAAGTTTGTCTTCGAGTGGTGAATGTATATATAATTTTCAACACGAGAAGATAAACTTCATATCTTCAAGCCACCATGCAATGTTCTTTATATTACACGGACACATCCACGCACAAAAATACGCAAGTTAATCAAAAGAATTTTAATTTTGAACTGGTTCGCCATTTTGACAACACACGTCTCGTCAGCGGGAAAACACTGGGAGTGACATCATCAGAGCAAAATAGCAGAAATTATTGTACATACAGGACACTTTTACGATGGAATAAAAACACGTGTTGTATTCCCTTCTAGCGAGTTTCATTCATTTGGTTTGATAGCATGCAATATTGTTAGTATATCGCTTATGCTACATGTATTACGCCACTCTATCTAATGGAGAATGAGAGTTGAATATGGTTTATGATATTCCATGGTTGTCAAGACAACATGACGTCACACATCAGAGTTGATGCGAATATTCAATGAGAGTTTTCTGCTGCACATTTCTTTGTTTGTCGGGAAAGAAAGACACGCTGAACACCTGAAAGGCCATGAAAACTTCATTAAATATTCTTCACGCATATTTACAAAAGAAAAACATACCAACAGACGTTGAAAAAGTGGAAGAGTGTGTATGTATAATAATAATAATAATAATAATAATAATAATAATAATATTGGCTGGCGTTGAGTGATATATCAGATATATTCCATTCAGCTAGCATGATATTGAACAAGTCGAAGACTCATTCAATTAACAAGTGATATATCTGATATATCACTCAATACCAGCCAATGTTATTTAAAGATTATACTGTATGTTTAAAGTCCCTAGTAACTCATTTTCATTTGGTTATTTTCTTCTCATTAACATTGATATCTTCTGTGGTGAATTTACCACCAACTGGCAATTGGCTGTGATTTTCAGGTGAGACAGAATATGCTGTCCCTTACACTCTGAGAACAAGGTCATGTTTGCCTCTTGATATCATGATTCAAATTCTCAATCCCTGGACAACAGGGGCAAATGCTTTTCTTTTGTTCCACTCAGGAAAGTCAAAGTCCCTCGCATACCAGGACCTGATCTTCCCAGGCAGTCTCTCATCCCAGTACTAACCAGGCACTTGGCGCATTTGACAGTGCCATTCTCTATTTCCATAGCCCTCTGCCTCTTGCCTATTACATACCTGGAGTTACAGTTACAGTTGGGGGCCAGTCCTTTGGTAACCATGAGAGTTTGACTCCCTACTCGCATCTGTACTGCAGCATGCCTCACCAGATGGCAGTAGGTACCATTTTGATAATGGTCTTTGGTATGACCCGACTGCAAGTAGAATTTGCGATGTCCCGATCGAGAGACCAGCTCGTGGTCCCACTCAGGAATAGGAACCCAAAAATGATTCTGATCTTGCCAAGCTTCACCAACAAAACTCATGATGATAAATGGTTACTATTGTACTATATCACTACCGCAAGATAGCCTAATGGTTAGCATGTCTACCTCTCAATCGAGAGATCGCGAGTTCTACTCATGGTCGGGTCATACCAAAGACCATCATAAACATGGTACCTGCTGTCTGGCAAGGCACGCTACAATACAGATGCAAGTGGGGAGTCAAACTCTCACGGTTACCAGAGGACCCGCCCCCTACTGTAACCCTAGCTGCATAGGCAAGAAGCCAAGGGCTATAGAAGCGAAGATCTGTGCCACCCAATGCGCCTTAAGGGCCTGGTTAATACTGGGACGGGAGACTGCTTGGGAAAACCAGATCCTGGCATGGGAAGGACTTTGAGTTTGACTGTATATCACTTGCTGCTATGTGATAGCCTGTTCTGTTGATCAGTGTAGCATTTTAAACTAGCTGAAATGGTGGAAGTAACAGAATGAACACAAATGTGCAACCTTATTATACACCAACACATCTCTGTCATTTGTGTGCTCTCTTCTAGTACTAGCAGTTTCTAGCATTAGCACAAGCGTAATGCTCTAGGGATATCCCATAGTAAATCATTATTTAACATGCACACAGGCAGAAAACTGTAGTTTTTTGTAATAATATTATTAACTTGTAGTTAGAGATACATTTAATGATAAATGCTGATGTAATGACAGACCTTTCATATCATTGTCTCTCAAAGTTTTTTAATAGTAAGAAATCGCATTACCAGGAGCTTTAAGGCTTTTCAATAGGCTGGTTGAGTACCTGGATATGGAATCCTGAACCAAGGCGTATTCCCTATTACGTCTCCTTTAATGTCTGTGCGAGCAAGATACCCATACTGCTTTGGATCAGATGGGAGGACATTATATATAGTCAGAATGTAACAGATGAACCATGAAACAGTGATTCCCAGGAGGATCTATGGAACAAGTCCAAAAAGACAGTGCTTTATGTTCAAACTTTAATTTAAAACACACCATGATGTTCTGGCTGAAAGCATTTATGGGCTTACAGGAAGAACCTGAAAGATGTTTATCTTGGAGATGTGAAACTTTTTGGCTTTGCTGTATGCAGGGAGAGGGATGGCAATGTGGCGGAGATACTGGGAAAACAGCACAATTAAACAAGTTGTCCTGTGGAAGGAAGATTAATGTTACGTCTCTGTGTTATTTCACTTTTTACATCACTTCTATCTATTGCAGGTAAAAACACTATATAACCAAAGGTTTGCAGACACCTGACCATCGCACTCATATGTGGTTCTTCCCCAAACTGTTGCCACAAAGTTCTTCTTCTTCATCCCATCAACAGCAAGGGCACCACTGATGACATTTTAACAGTCCATCATTGGTGTGTCTAGGGCATTTAAACTTGGCAGAGTCCATTCCTCTCCAAGTTTGATCAATGGACAATTTAGAGTAGCCAGTTAGCCTAACTGCATGTCTTTGGACTGTGGGGGAAACCAGAGCACCCAGAGGAAACCCTCACAGAGGCAGGGAGAACATGCAAACTCCGCACAGAAAGGCCCCTTGTCAGTCTTGAGGTTTGAACCTGGAACCTTCTTTCTGTGAGGTGACAGCGCTAACCACTGTGCCACCCTGCCGCCAATCTCAAGGATTTAACTAACCAAAACAAGTAGCACTCAGACCAGCCTATACCAGTTTCAAACATGCCAGACAGATATCTCTGTTAATCAGTTAGCCTCGAGTTTCTGAAATTCTCAAACCAGCCCATCCGGCACCAGCAACCATGCCATGATCAAAGTCACAGAAATCACACTTTCCCCCATTCTGATGTTTGATTTGAACCTTAAGTAAAGCTCTTGACCTGTATCTGCATGATTTTAATGCAGTGTGCTGCTGCCAATCAATTGGCTGATTGGATTGGTATAAGGCTGCCAGTTCAATTCCCTGGACCAACAGGAATGGCTGAAGTGCCCTTGATCAAGGCACCTTAGCCCCAACTGCTCTGGATATGTTGTACATCGCTCTGGATAAGACCGTCTGCTCAATGCCTATAAAATAATGTAATGTAAAGTATAAATGAGTAGGTGTACAGGTGTTCCTAATACAGTGGACAGTGAATGTACACCAATATAATAATAATAATAATAATAATAATAATAATAATAATAAGTTCAATTTATATAGCGCCTTTCTCAAAACCCAAGGTCGCTTTACAATTATAGGGGGAAAAATAAAAGTCCATCAAATAAAGGTCAGGATGTCATTCCAATGGTGTAGCAGCCACAGTCCCATCAAAAGGCGCACGAAAACAAGTCACACACATCCAGCACAGCTGCCGCGATGGCACCGGGCAACACCGCCCAGAACGCCGTGCCATGGATCCACAAAGCGTGCACAAACGCACCGCCACGCCGAGCGCCGGTGTGTCCCAAACTGCCTGCACAGCCTCCGCGACGCCACAGAGAAACATCACTCGGAACATCACGCCAATCACTGAAGCACCGCTGCACAGAGCGCTGGACAACCACGATGTTAAAATGAGCAATGAGCTCACTCACTGCAGTCCATAGCAAGGAGCACAGGCATCACCCACGGCGAACCAAGGTCTGGAGGGAACTGACGCCCAAAACTGGGTCCGGAGCTACACCACAACCGGCGGACAACACACTCAAACAAAAACAAACATCAAACTACACAAACACACACAAAAAAAGAGAAAATAAAATAAAATAAAATTTAAAAAAAATTAAAATACAAAGCTCCGGTGAGAAGCAGCAGCCAGAATGCGCATGGCGTACTCTCAACTGGAAACTAACTAGTAGAAAATAAAAATTGCCAAGTGGCAATAATTGTCCAATCATACAGAATAATGTGACTAACCATGACGCCATAACAACCTTAGCTAGTATTATATCACTTTTTTCATCTGGTTGGTGGACAGGAATAAATGCTGGTGTCCACTATATCAGCAGCCTTCTGAATCTTATAACTATGTATAAAGATATATACAGTATACCCGTCAGGTCTGTGGCACTTTTGTGCACCACTTGGCATCAGGTCTGGAGGTCCGGAGAGACAACACGATGGGGGCATGACATCATTTGTCTTACCTTGCTGTGCAAGGCACCTCATTAGGAAGGGAGAATTACACGTGGCCCATCTGCGTTTCTGCATATCCTAATGAAGCAGTCATCATCGCTAGCGATGGGCAGCCGACGACAATGATAAACAGACAGTTTTCATGTTGCTGAGAAACCAGAAACTTTGTCCTGAACACACTCCTGTTTCAGAAAACACACTGACCGTTACAAAGCGCTGACACTCGAGACTCCTTCCATGAATGTTAAAGGTGACATATTATTCCTCTTTTCAACAAGTTGACACAGTTCTCTGAGATCTAAGTGAAATGTCTGTGACATGCTTTGGTCAAAATACCTCAAGGATAAAGCACCACAGCTCCCTTCTCCCCTTGTCTAAACAGCCCTGTTCAAAACGGCCGATTTAGGTGCCTGTTCCTTTAAATGATAATGAGCCACTGCTCACCCCATCCCCCTCTTCCGCCAGCCAATCAGGTAGTACTTTCCTCATGAATATTCATTCGCAAAGACAGTTCTCCAGCCATGAGTGGAGATATTCGGATGACGGGGCGGGGTTATTCTAATGAGCTCCCTTTGTGACCTAGGAAGTGGAGTCGGTTCTGAACAGCTTGTTGAAGCTTGCATTTTCTGAAACAGCAGCTCAAAAGAAATTGATTTGATTGTGTGTCTAATTTCAGAGATTGTGTGTTGGTAGGCTCCAGATACCCAGATAAAGTGAGTTTTTCATAATCCCCTTTAAATAAAGGTTTCTTTTAGCTCCAGCGCTTTTTAACTCCGTTTATCATTAACTTTAGATTAAGTAGAGTCTCCACCGTACAAGTCCCTGTGAATGAATGTTGTTGTTATTCTACAAACAATAACATTTTAGAACGAGTGCATGAGTAGCGAGTGATTTTAATTAGAGTCAACACTGCTGTCAGAGCTGCTGTGATAGAAAAGTAATCACCACCTTCTGGCCAATCAGAATTGAGAATTCAGCAGGGCTGTGGTATAAACTCTAATAGAAAGGAGATGCTCTATAAATTTGTTGATGTAATTACAAAAGAATTTACTGTGGTGCTGAATTACTGGAAACCTCAGTTTGCTTAAAGCACTTTTCTGAGACAACACAATGGGAACCTTTGAAGCTGAATGTGTGTGTGTGTGTGTGTGTGTGTGTGTGTGTGTGTGTGTGTGTGTGTATACACAGCAGACAGCGCTGCACTGGAGTGCGTTCTACAACCACCCCGAACACGTGAAGCTGCTGATCAAACATGACTCGAACATCGGAATCCCTGACAGCGAGGGCAAGATTCCCCTGCATTGGGCCGCTCACAACAAGCACCCTAATGCCACACACACTGTTCGCTGCATTCTGGTGAGAACCCACACCCACACATGTACCTATAGGCACACAGACGGTCATAACGCATGCTTTATAGAATTGATTCAACATCCACATCGTCCAAACTAATCCTCATGTTATTTTGCCTTTAGGATAAGGAAGTGAATTCTATCATATGACTCCCTAATTACTAAAGTTACTTAAGGCATTTATACACATAAAAGCCTGCTCTTTTTTTTCCACCCACAGTGGGTCTTAGCATAATTGCCTGAATACCTCAGAACTGTTTTTGTGTGTGTGTGTTGTAGGACGCTGCTCCCACTGAGTCTCTTTTGAACTGGCAGGATTACGAAGGCAGGACGCCACTTCATTTTGCAGTGGCTGATGGGAACGAAGCGGTGGTTGAAGTTTTGACTTCATACGAAGGCTGCAGTGTTACAGCCTACGACAATCTCTTCCGAACACCGCTTCACTGGGCTGCGTTGCTCGGTACACTCCTTTTTTTGTTTTCCGGTGTCCAGTGTAGCACCTTACTCACTAACTCACTGTTCCATACATTTCAACTATATGAAACACTTTGTCATCAGTTTCATCACTGTGACATTGACATTCCAAATTACTTTTTATTCACTGCATACTGTAGGTCATACAATAAGCAGAAATAAGCAATTCTGTATATGCAAGGCTCTGTCAGTTAGGACACTTTCACATATGCGGGATTTAATCTGTTTGAATCAAACCCTGGTGAGGACGCAGACCTCATGAACCAAAACAACTGCTTCTAGAGCTTCTGAATGGTTTGGTCTCGGTCGACTTCCAAATGAAATCTAGTCAACTGCAGGAAGGGAACCAAATATTCTGTTTATTTTGGATTGCGGGCAACTTTTTTTTTTTTTTTTTTTAGATGTGAGCTGCTAAACTGACCGGCTGCAGAAATTCAATGGGTTCTGGATATTTGCACTGGTGGAAAAAAAGAGAAGAAAAATGCTTTATGTGATGCACAATATGTTTTAAATTAGTTATTTATATAATTATTTAATCATTTATATAGCAGTGGCTTCATGTTCTCCATGCTTGGGTGATTTTTTTTTTTTTTTTTTAATTTCCATATGTGCTTGTTCTTGTGCTTTTTCCCTTGCTGTCTTTTGGAACCAATGAATGAATGACTTTAAGAGGTATGTTTTTAGCCCTACAAGAACCACAGCCATAGTTTTTGCTTCTGTAGCGTGAAACCAAAGCAACTCGAATAGGAAACGAACATAAAGTATTGATTTAACTCCGATTCAGGCATGCCAAGCAGGCTAAAAGTTGTGCAAGTGGCCTTAGACACCATACTATTGTAGTGCATTGTGCACTGGGTATATAAAAGTGCCTCGAATTAGTATATACTACTATTCTATATATTGAATAGTGAATAATAGTATAAACAAACCAAAGAAAAAGGGTTCCTTGGTTGGGGAACAAGTAACAGTTCTGTGTTGGATACTAAAAGTGACTGTTGCACTTTCAGGAAAGCTTTCAAGAAGCTACAACCTTAGCTATTTAACGAATCTATTATTTTAAGAATGTATGCAAATATTTAGCACTAATTACATACACCTGCATCAATGGGGGTGTGACGATATATAATTATGACTTCTGAAATAGACATATTGTTAACATTTATGCTATAGCAGTATAGACATCAATGTCACAAAACGCTGTTTTAAATTAAACGTTGTTCTTTTAATTTATATCTAAGAGTGCAGCATGTTATTTATTCTTGTTCTATTTTGTAAGCACAGCAGTTATACAGTGTACTTAATGATCCTTCTAAGTGATTGGGTTATCATATGGTGAATTTTTAATCATTCAAATGAATCTGGGAGTGTAAAACATGACTATCCTGAATGGGTTTTGTTCTCAGGCCATGCACGTATTGTTCATCTGCTGCTGGAGAGAAACAAGTCTGGTATGATTCCATCAGACAGCCAGGGAGCCACGCCACTGCACTACGGGGCTCAGAGCAACTATGCTGTAAGACACACATCCTCAATCTCTGTGTGTGTGTGTGTGTGTGTGTGTGTGTGTGTGTGTGTGTGTATTTAAGACACGTTCGTAGGTTGACGCCTCTTTATATCTTGTGCATCAGGACACGGTGGCAGTGTTCCTGAAGCACCCCTCGGTACGTGATGAGCCTGATCTGGAGGGCAGGACCGCCTTCATGTGGGCTGCTGGGAAGGGCAGTGATGATGTCATCAAAGTCATGCTGGAGCTTAAGCGAGATCTGGACATCAACATGGCTGACAAGTATGGCGGAACAGGTGAGTCTGAGTCAACCAAACTGAACACTGGCATGTAAACGTCAAAGAGAAACAACTGAACTAGATAGATGGATAGATAAATAAATGGATGGATGGATAGATAAATGGATGGATGGATGGCTAGCTAGCTACCTAGATAGATAGATGGATGGATGGGTAGATGGATAGATGAGGGATGGCCGCATGGGTAGATAGATAGATAGATGGATGGATAGATGAGGAATGGGTGGATGGGTAGATGGATGGATGGCTACATGGATAGAGGGGGAGAGAGATAGATGGATGAGTAGATGGATTGAGGGGTAGATAGATGGATGGGTAGATGGATAGATGAGGGATGGCTGGGTAGGTAGATGGATGGATGGATGGGTAGATGGATAGAAAGGTAGATAGATGGATGGACAGATAGATGGATAGATGAGGGATAGATGAGGAATGGGTAGATGGATGAATGGCTAGATGGATAGAGGGGGAGAGAGAGATTGATGGGTAGATGGATAGAGGGGTAGATAGATGGATGGGTAGATGAGGGATGGCTGGGTAGGTAGATGGATGGATAGATAGATGAGGAGTGGATGGATGGGTAGATGGATGGATGAACGGTTAGATTGGTGGATGGATGGCTAGATGGATAGAAAGGTAGGTAGATAGATGGATGGGTAGATGGATAGATGGACAGTTAGATTGGTGGATGGATGGGTAGATAGATGAATAGAGGGGCAGATGGATGGGTAGATGGATGGATGGGTAGATAGATAGATAGATCGTATTACAAAGTACACAGAATGCTTACAGTCAAATACTAAGTACTATATACCTAAATAAAAACAGTACAATATATTAGTGCAAATATTACATAAAAACAATAAGTAAAGAACTGAAAATTAATCAAATAGAAAAAAAAAAAACAGTGCAATTTTCCTTTATAAATACCATAAAATGCACACATGCAGTTAAACAATGTGTAGCAAAAAACATAAATAAACAAATAACTGAAGAAATGTATATAGTATGGTACAATATAGCTAAAAAAAATTTTCTGTGGTTCCAAAATATTTACATCAGACAGATTGAAAAAAATAATTATTTAATACATAACAAAAAAGTAATTAAATAACAAAGTAAAAAAAAAATACAATTGACAAATAAAATAATCGGGAGACAAAACACAGTGATACTTTTTTATCATTAAATAAATTAAAATAAATTGTGATTTTTATTTTATCATACGGAACATATGGAGTCCTTTTGGCAGTCCAGTTTCAGCAACGTAGGACCTGTAATCGTGGCACTGAGATTAATATCATAAGTCGACATTTCTAATAACTCTTAAATGTGTCAGTAATCTGGAGAAAGACAGAATAAACACTGCACATGTTAATCGTTTATTAAATGCTTGATAAGTTGGTGGTTTGACAAGTTAACATGCTGCACTGATTTGGCAGTTGTTTTGCTTTGTATTTGTGTGTGTGTGTGTGTGTGTGTGTGTGTGTGTGTGTGATTTTAGCACTTCATGCAGCTGCACTCTCAGGCCATGTCTCCACTGTGCAGTTGTTGCTGGAGAAAGGAGCCATGTTGGACCCACTGGATGTGATGAAACACACTCCTCTGTTCCGCGCCTGTGAGATGGGCCACCGCGATGTCATTCTCACCCTTATCAAAGGTGCTTGTCTGCATGTGCATAGGGTTGTACTGAAATCCCGGTATCACAATGTAACCTAATTAGGAACTCTTACAAAATTTTACTCTCCTGTCACTGTTATGCTGTAGTACTCCGTCCTTGGTCCTCATACACTATTTGCTTTCTCATTTCTGCAATTAAGAACAAACCTGTCTCGTATAGGTATATTAGAAGCTGGACGAGCTCAAAATACAGATCTCTGAGAACTGTATTTTAAAATATCCATCATGGGAACAAGGAAACAAGGAAGTGTGTGTGTGTGTGTGTATGTTTGAGGTGGGGCACGTGTGGACTTGGTAGACACAGACGGTCATTCGGCGCTGCACTGGGCAGCACTGGGCGGAAATGCAGAGGTGTGCGAGGTGCTGATGGAGAACGGGCTCGGACCAAACCTGCAGGATCATGCAGGCAGGACGCCGCTGCAGTGTGCTGCGTATGCAGGGTATATAAACTGCATGGCCCTGCTTATCCAACATGATGCTGACCCCAACATCCAGGATAAAGAGGTAGGGGAATAAACCACTGTGGGACGGAAATAATCAACAGCTGATATGATGCTTCGGTGTTGCTTCACCTGTTCCAATGTGTTTTATTGCTCCAATACTGCAGCAAGTTGTGAATGATTATCATTTTTGATTTATTAATGAATTGTTTTTAACTATTTTATAGTTACATTTAATCTACAAGGCAATTTCTTATCACTTTATATTTTATTTCACCTAATAACAGCTACTGTATGAGCAGTTGTTCCAAGATGAGCGCCTCTCTCTTCTTTTTTTGGTTATCAAGCAACCAGAAAGCACAAAGTTCTCTATCCTGAAGACATTTCCATAGCGGAAAACTTATATCGCTAACAGTGGGGACTCATTCCATAAATGTTAAATAAATGTCTCCTTACAGTCCCTGGATAAGTTATTAATATATAAATAATAATGTATTAAACCAAGTGCATTAGCGTTTAACAATTATTTGCCAAAGGCAAACTGAATGTCAGTGAACAGTAATCGAGACAAAGTTAAGGTTATTATTCACCGATATTCACTGAGGGAGAGGTGGATAATTGTTTTCGTACATACACAGATGATTTATGTTTTAAAAATCGTATTCAAAATTTTTTTTCAATCTTCAAAGTGGCATGCAAACGTAATAAAGGCGCGGCGCAGACTTGTCACTTATCTATGCCGACTCACATAAAATACTTTGTTTTGAAATCGGTAAAATAAATCACAATTCCAGATTATCTTTGAATAGTTTTACAGCAAACTTCAGTGCTTTTAGGAACGACATTTTCTTTCATAATTTGTAATTCTTCCTCACTTACGGTGACGAAGTGATTGGCCGCCATTTTGCCGAGTCCCTCGAAGTGATTATTGAGAAATAGTCCGAATTTCTCAACCAATCAGCGTGCATGATTTTATATAATCACCTCCGTATTTATACTAAAACCTGTTATTTACCTTACAACCTTGATATAAATTGACACGACCCAGTATTCATAAAATGCTGGAAGTTTTTATTCTTCTTTACTGAAAGTAGTACAGACCCTGATGCGTAACACGGAGTCAATATTCAGTATTAAACATTAAGAAAGACCATTTAATACCGTGTTGAGGTTGTCTTGTGATTTCTGATGGTTTGAAATCAGCAGTGTAAACCTGCGTGTTAGACTTGTGATAAAAATTTTTTGCATAAAAACAGTTTTTGTAACGGAATCAGACTTTTTGACACTAAAGATATGTAGACCTTTAGATTTTCTTAATAAACTGTGTGTGTGTGTGTGTGTGTGTGTGTGTGTGTGTGTGTGTGTGTGTGTGTGTGTAAGGGGAGGACGGCGCTCCATTGGTCATGTAATAATGGTTATTTGGATGCTGTGAAACTTCTTTTGGGATGTGGAGCTTTTCCGAACCACATGGAGCATACAGAGGAGAGGTAATCCACAACACCGTACTCACACATGCACACACACTCTATATATTATGGATATTGGCATACACATACTGTATACATCTAACAGCAAAATCACTGATACCTTGCTACTTCATGATGCTGTGAAACTTAAAGGGTACCAATAATTCTGTAGTTGTCTGTTAAGTAAGAAAACACAACAGAAGTGGTATGAATAATCCCAGAAATGTACTAATTTCTAAAGCCAGCATGCTACAAAATGAATATTCCTTGTATACCATATCAATTTGCCATTGCTGTCAATTTATCATTTATTAATGAATGAGACGCCATCCTTTTTATTTATTTATTTATTTATTTATTTACTTATTATTTATTTAAAAAAACTGTTTATAGTTATGTGTAATGATGTGAAACTTCAGCGAACCAAGCTAGTTCCTGTTACTACTTAGGTTATAGCTACTATTAGCAGTAATTTCCTCACCAGTCTCTAATTTTCTCTTTCTTTTCAAGTTAATAAGACAAAAAAAAAATCCAGCTTGTCATGTTACCGAGAAACTTGGAAAGAGCAAACTCCTCTGTCCTGAAGATTCCCATGGGAGCAAACGTCTTACAGAGCTCTAATGTGACAATGTTAGATAAACATCTCCTTACACAAAAGTTCACCATCAAAGATTATAAATTTTTTTTCTCTGATAAATAACGTTAATTTATCGATGTATTATTAGCCTTAGGTTATGTCTCGTCGATCATACAAATTCCTTTGAATGAGCTGTTATTATGGAAACAATAAAGTTTTGCATGAGTGCAATAATAATAATAATAATAATAATGCATTATATTTATATAGCACCTCTCACAATCCCAAGGTTGCTTTGAAGCATATGAAGCAGTAAAGGATGAAGAGAAATATTCAATGAAGAGAAAAGTCTTTAATATAACCAATTTGAATTACACCTGGCTCTAATCTCAGAGCTCTGGTAAAATAGAAAATTAATCAATACTTTCTGACCAATCAGATTCAAGAATTGAACAATACTGTGATATACTCTAGGCCAGTGGTTTAAGGAGTTCCTGGCTACAAAAGGTTTGAGAACCACTGCTGTGTGCGTGTGTGTGTGTGTGTGTGTGTACACACACAGTGGCATGCAAAAGTCTGGGCACCCTTACTGAAAATGTCTGTTACTGTGAATAGTTAAGTGAGCAGAAGATGAACTGATCACCAAAAGGCATAAAGGTAAAGACGACACATTTCTTTTCAGCATTTTCTGCAAGATTTGTGTATTATTTTTGTTTTGTACAATTGGAGAGTGAAAAAAGAAAAGGAACACCATGCGAAAGTTTGGGCACCC
>JAOEHJ010000011.1:25174161-25185497 GCA_025447855.1 Potamarius usumacintae
TCAAGCAAGTCCAGTTGCCTTCTTTAGCACCTATGGTTTACTATGACCTGGATGACTGAGAACCTTCACAGACATATTATGTTGAGAAAGTCTTTCGGTTGTTAAGGGGAAAAAAATGCTTCTGGGAAAGGCCCAGCAAGGGACTTAGTTTTATGGGCAGTTCCATTTTTATTTTCTGTATAATTGTATTCACGTCTTTATCTTCTATCTCTTTGAGAGAGTGGAAGAATAAGAATACAAGAATACATATTCTTGACTATGAATATAGAATACCATCTGCTTGCTTATATTTTACTGATGGGCTTGATGTGCGTAGTACAATGTTTACCAATCACAGCTAGCATCACTGTTACAAAGCAACACATTTGCTTTGAGTGATGTGATTACATGTTAACGTGCTTCCCAAATCTAGCATATTTATCACACTGTGTGGATGATTGCAAATTTTCAGTTTATGAAATGTATGAAACAACAAACAGGTCAGTTTTTATAGAGTTTATTTAGCAGGTAAGGGGCTATTGAAGGTATGTAGCAGCATTACTGGGAAGGGTTGATGGGTATGCCAGGAAGAAAAGCTGGGGGCAGGCAAGACCTCTTCTATCACATGGTTAGCTCCTGAAAATAGATATAAATATATATGAATGTATAGATAAGAAAACATAATTTCATACATTGTGAATAGGAAGGAGCGTAGTAGTCCTGGAGAATAATCTCCTGCAACAGTACTGTATTTATTGTCACAGTACTATACACTATCAGAAATAGGGGTACAGTAGGAGTCCTTTTCTATCCCCCAAGGTACAGTCTACAGTATTGTACCCCCTAGGGCTCATTATTGAACCTCAATGCGTACCTTTTTAGGACCAAAACGTTACATATGTGTTCCCAAGCAGTATATAAAGGGTACAAATAAGTACATTAGAGGGTACTGCCCCAGTGACAAGCCATTGTACCCTTAAAGGTACAATAATGTATTTATTTTCTGACAGTGTATTTACAGGGAAGATATTTCATCACATAGCTGTTTCAGAATATATACTGTAAAAAAAGAGAGTGTTGTCTTACCATAATAGCATTGACAATATCGTTCTTGTTGTGACGTAGTGCACGAACAGCTTTAGCCCGAGCCACATTAGCCTGTGCCATTACCAGCTCTATATCTCTCTGTTCCAATCCACTCTCATCCACCTGATAGAGAGAAAGCAAGTGAATTTTTGTCCATTTTATGCAAGTGGAGACTTAAATAGCACACAATGGTGCATCGGAGTAGGTTACATACAGTATATTTATTTGTGGCCAAATGGAATTACAGTATAGTATATTATTTGAGGTATGGGAGAAAAGCCACACCCATAAGATAGCAGCTGCCCTAAATACAGAATGTGTCTAAATTCCCTTCTTCATCGTATCAATTATAGTTCAATAAACTTCATGAAAGTCAAGTTACTAAAGAGCAGTTATAAAGACAGTATCAACTCTGTACCTCCTCTTCTTCTTCACTCTCCTCTTTTATGGTGAGGCTGGGCATGATATCAGGGGTCAGAGGAGAAGGGTCAAGGGGAACCTTAAATTTCTCAGCTGCAGCCTTGTGCACTTGTTGTGACAGGTCCTCAATCTGTAACCGAGGCAATGGAAGAATGTTTTTGATGAATTTAAGATTTCTCTTACAGGCCTACACTATACTCGTTTGTGCTTTTCAAAAATAACTTGTACATCGGTTATCAACCACAGAATGCAGTCTGGCTGCAGACCCAAAGCAAATTATTTCAGTGGATCACACTGAGAGCTTGAAGCAGAACTGATAAATATTTGATTAAAACTGTCTGTAGCTCAGTGACCTAGCTTTCTAAACATGAACCAGCATGGCTTCTGTAGCAGATCTTCTGTTGTGATTTGATCAATCCCTTGCATTTAAATAAAATAATTTCACTGAATGCAGCTCTTTGGACCAGAGATTTGCTACAAGGCTTAGAGACATCAGCTCAGAACCTTTCATAGGTTTTTCGATGAAATTAGTAAACTGATGACATTACGTTTTTTTTTTTTTTTTTAAAGTTGATAGCAAAAAGAGAATGTTTAAGGCTGACGGACAGAGAAGTACATGATTATTGTCCTTGTGCCAGATTCAAAATATCTTATCTGTTCATGGCATTACTTAAAAGTAGTAATGTGACGCACCACTACAAAATGAAACATAGCTACTTTAAATAGTCTTATTCATAGCCATAAACTAAATCAATAATTTCCATCATTTAGTCATGTTGGTTGCTTATCTGAACCTTTGTAAGCAAGTAATTTTATGTAGCTAGACGTCATAAATTTTATTTGAATACCCTTGAACTTAACAGCCCAATGTCTGCCACTGAAAGTAAGTTTCAAAAATGATCAAAGTTAATCAAAATGCTAACCTTGGCCTCCCCAAACACTATGTAGATATCTGATGCAGGGCTTTTGAAGACATCTGGGCGGGTAATAACAAATAGGATGTTCTTGGACTTGCGGATAGTAATCCGTGTAACTCCATGGATCTGTTTTAAGCCAAGCTTAGACATAGCCTTGAGAACACACACACACACAACAAGAAAGAAAACATTTTTATTGCTCATTCAGCAAAAAAAATAAGCATTATTGTGTCAGAAAATTTATAACAAGGCTCTAAGAGCTGGAATCAATAAGGTCTCATGTACCTTTCGTGCCTTTTTTTCACTTCGACTCTGCTTTGTTTTGCTCACTGACTCATCAGCTGTAGAATGTGATATCTGAGAGAGATTAAATCAGATACATTTAGTTATAAATTAATTTCCCTTTTGTACACAGCTTATTTGTATTTTAAAACAGGACATGGCTTTCCTGCATAAGCACATAGTATATGCGTACTTGCGGGTCTGAGGTTTTCAAGAGGCTTCTGTTCGGTTCTTCCAGCTCAGGAATTGATCCATCACTGTCTGTTTCATTACACGAGCCCACTTTTTGATAGAGACATAGAGATAGAGACAGAGTAAACTTTTTTTTTAAAATCAAAGATTTCAACTCTTAAATTTGAATAGGCATAATCACTGAAAATGACAATAAGAACAGAATTCATGCAGTAGACTATCTGTAAGACATACTGGTATTTTTTAAGGAGAGATCCACTTCCTGAGAGTCCTTTGTTCTGTAGGTGATTGAACACCCATCCTGGTCTTCAGTGTGCTTTTCAGTTGGATTTTGTCTTGCTTGCATAGGGAAATTTAATGCAGAGGTAATGCATGGTAATATCTCCCTTTCTTTGCTCAGGCTTGATTTTCTGCGAGCAGGACTACTGCTTCTGTGTCCAGTACATTGACTGGGTTGGGTTTGGGGACTTTTAGGTGATTCTGGTCTGTGGTCCGTGCATACAGCTTCAAAGAACCAAAAAAATAATCAATTGTTTCATTTTTTAATAGCGCCAATATATATGCAGAAATTAATGTGGCACAATACTGCTTCTGTACATTTAATAAACAATAGCACAGTAAGAGTAATTTGAAATACAACACACCTTCGGGTTTCTCTGGTCTGCAAGACTGCTCGTTCACATTTTGATGCGTATCCTGTATTGGAAGTGAGACCGATAATTCTTCCTCAGATTCAACATCTGGCTGTTCCATTTTTATCACTTGAAGAGGGTTCTGTGATTCATGTTCATGCAGTCCATCATTTAGCTTTGTTTCGGTATGAGTGAGGAGACCATGTATTTGAGAACTGTTAAATGAACACTGGGACTCTTGTATAGGTGCAGGAAGGTTTTCCTCCAACACATCTGTGGATGAGGAAGAAGCAGGATGTCTGCTGAGTTCTGAGATTTCTTCTACAAAAGTTAAGGAGGCCCTGACAGTGTCATCATTGGCATCTTGTGTGCTTTTGTGTGATTCCAACCCTTCTAAGGTGCCATGATTACGTGCTTCTTTCTGATCTGAATTGCCAAGATCATTTGAGTCAGTAGAACCCACTGATTCTGTCAAGTTGGGGTTTCTCTCAAGGGTATTGGAGCTGGAGCCTGCAGGGTGGAATACAGTTTGAACCGGTGTTTGATGATTGCTTTTTTCTCCTTTA
Organism: Potamarius usumacintae; assembly: GCA_025447855.1. NCBI lineage: Eukaryota > Metazoa > Chordata > Actinopteri > Siluriformes > Ariidae > Potamarius > Potamarius usumacintae. Next base: position 25,178,236 of record JAOEHJ010000011.1, read on the forward strand.
GTATCATTTGTGTGTATTTGCTCTTGTGTTTCTGGAGTATATTTGTTACTCTGAGAAACTGTGTCATTTGCAGAATTTTGAATTATTTCAGTCTCAGGTTTATTGTCTTTATTTTTGATGCCTTCCTTTTTCTCCAGGGCAGAAATCGGTTTGGTGTTGTCAACTGTGACAGGCTCCTTTGGTATCATGCTATCTGACACTTGCTTTCCCCTACCACAATTAACTGTGGTAGTATTCAGTTCTGTTTTTTCTGTTTCAGAGTTACTTGATTTCCATGAGGCAGTCTCATCTTTGTTCACTTCTACAACATTAGTATTCTCTGTGACATTTTCATTTGCCTCCTCTTTTGGACATGTTTCCATGGCCTTCTTGTCCTCCTTTTCCTTGAGTAAAATACATTCATCTCTTTCAATCTTTGGTTCAATTTGATTGTCAGCCACTTTACCAGAATTCAGCTTGCTTTCATCTTTTGTAATGTTAGACTGTAACTGGCTGGCATTGAGATTTGGTGCCCAAGTTATAACCCCCTTATTAGAACAGGTAGCTGTTTCCTTGTGTATCAGAGACTTGGCAGATGCAGAAATATCATGTTTTGATTCACTTGATTTCTTTTTGTGTTCAAAGTTGCCAAATGACCCCCCTTCTAGGTTAAATACCGGTTTGTTTTCTGAGACTACTGAATTGGTATTTACCAGGCACATTTGTTTAGAAGTTTCATTAATTTTAATGTCACTTGCTTTGTCTGATATTTTATTTGTTGCATTGGGCCCACAGAGATCATTTTGTTTGGATGAACTAGTAGAACCCAAAATCAGTGCTTCATCATGTTCTTGAGCTGGTTCCAGGACTTCTGCTCTCTGTTCAGGCAAAATGTCAGGGCTTTCATCTATGAATATTTCTGATGTAGGTTCTTCCTCAGGAATGTTAAACTCTGTCTCAGTGGTCTGGTCTTTCTCATCTTTCTTGTCATGTGAAAGGATATTTAATAGCATACAAGTTGATTGTGCACCTGTGACCTTGGGTGAACAGCTCTTTTCTGGGTGGTTCCATGTGGCTTCCTGAATATTTTCTGGATGGCATTGTATGAGTGCATTATTGTCTGGATTCTGGAGGTTGTTTGCATCATCCTCACCCCCTCCTGCCTCTGAAAGGTCCTCAATGGATTTCCAAGTGGATAGATTTGACTCCAGCATACCAGCCTCGTTATTTGGCATCTTTTCTGGCAAGTCACAGTAGCTATTGTTGTCCTCAAGGTCACCCATGATGTTATCTCGAGCTGAAATGTTGGGAGTTACAGATAGCCCCTTATTGTGCAGTGATCCAGCTATCTCACACGTAAGCAAATTCTCTGGTCTAAAGTCACAGCATGCATCTAAAGACAAGGGCTCTTCTGGAGCCCAATCTTCAGAAGAAGCACTCTTTTCTGTTATGCTACTTTGGGAGTTCTCTTTCTTTGGTGAGATGGCAAGCATGCTATAAGTAGAAGAGGACATTTTTAGAGAACCATCACTTATATCATTTGTGCTGGGTTGATTTTCAGTCAGGTTGTCTTGGTCAAGAGACTGTTCAGTTGGGGAAATATCAGCAGGAGTTAAGTTATCTGGTACTTCAGACAGTTCAGGATAGGCGCAGACTGGTATGTTTGTGGGGCTACAATCATCTTTCGGATAGGACAACAAAGGGACTCCCTTGTTGAGATCATTTGTTGCTGTTTCATCAAGCTGAAGTGATGTATTCATAAATTCAGAGTTATTTCCATTTTTCTGATCGAGATCTTTATCATCCTGAATATTTATCTTATTATCTATGCCTGCTGCTGTGGCACCAAGCACACAAAGGACTGGTTTAGTGTTTGCTTCTGATACTTCACATAGTTCTGCTGAACTTGCCTGATTTCCTGAGCCTTCAATTTTTGTATGGACACTTTGTTGATATACCTCACAGCATGCATTGTCCGTTTCTTCAGCATTTTCGAGATCTGTGCTCTGTTTATTCTCTTCACTTTGTTCCCTAATATCGCTTGAGGAATCAAGTCTCTTTGCACATTCTGCCTTTGAATTAGGTGTGCTTGTGTCTTCAACATGTACTGTGCAGACTGACATATGTTGCTGAACTAATGCATTTGATGACCCAGAAGATCCAGAGGAAATCTCCATTTCACTGTCACTTCCAGAGGATTCTGGTCGTGCATGGATAACTGACTGCACATGGTCATCTTGTGCAGGAAATTGCTGTGCAAGCTCAGCATGTCTCTCTGTGCTGTACAGGTGGTCATCTTCATCTCCATTACAAGAGGTGGAATCAATTGACTCCTCTGTGTCATCCTGATAAGCAAATGACTCATCTACTCCATCGTTAATTGAGTTTTCAGAAAGTGAATTTAGGAAGGAGGCAGAGGTATCCTCTTCATTGGGATCATCAACCCCCCTTGTTCCAATCTTTATGGCTTCAACATGTTGTTCCAAATCACTGTCATCATTTATGTCCACATCTTCATCTTCGTCATCATATTCATCCACATCCCCTTCTTCCTCTCCAGCAGCATATGCATCAACATCATTTTCTGGCTCATCATCTGTAGGAAATAATGTTATTTCCATTGAATCTGCCTGGAATATCAAGCTGGCATGGACTGGTAACATTGATGCAGGAATCATCCCCTCTCCACCAGGTCCATCATCCCTGGAGCACCCATGGAAGAACAGAGCAGAAGATCCCATCTCACTATACAAGCTGTTATTATCAGTGTCTGAAATCTCTGATGAACAAGTGGCAGAGGTCAGACTGCCTGTCTCTAAAGAATTTGAAGCTGCTGCCTGCTGGTGACTGAAGGGAGAAGAACATGCCAGATCTGAAGGAAAGTCCTCTCCAAGGCTTAGAGGGGCATCATGTTGGGCAAAGTGCTCCGAGATACAATTATTAAAGTCCAGCTCTAGCTCCTGATCTGGATCATCCAAAGGCTGTGATATGTCAGTGGCTCTTGGAAATTCTGCCTGGACTAAGGTGGCCTCAGGTCCCTCTCCCTCATGTTTTGAATCTGTGGTTCTACCATTGCTGCTCCTGTGTGGGGAGACATTCTCTGTCACCCAGTGAGGCCCACAAGTCTCTTCCTTTATCCTTTCCTCCTCATGTTCCTCACTCTCAACCAACTCTGGCATAACAGGTTTACACAGACAGTGCTCCCTTTCAGCCATGAGTTTGTCGTCTCCTAATTCATCCCCAATCTCAGAAAGAGAGCCCACATAGCAGGCAGAGACCTCCTGCATTTCAGCTTCAGCAGTCAGATTAGGTGAACAGGAGTGAGAAGTGCCAGAATTATAGGAGGAGGTCCAACTGCCACCTTCGGCCGTAATGTAGGATCCGGATGGAGAAGTGGGAGGGGAGCACAGATCAGACTCATCTGTTGGTGAACCAGGACCTGTGCTTGGACTATTTGGTTGCCATTGTTGCTTAAGATGTGAGCAATAGGCCATCTTAATTGGGGTGGAAGGGGCTGTGTAATAACGATCTGGGTCCAGTCCAGGAAGGACACCAATGCGTTGAGGATCAACTGGATAGGAGGGCTCGGAGAAGGACAAGGAAGGCACTTCACCCTGAGACAAAGACAGTGTGTCTCCTTCATCATCTGGGAAAAAGGTGCTGCTTTCAGCCAGCCCAGTATCTGCTGATTTGGGTTCTAGAATTGGGCACTCAAGTAGCTGATCTAAACTTCTCTCTTGTTCAGGGGTTGTGGTCAAAGTCTTAACCTGGTCAGAGTTTTCAATCTCTTGACCAGTATCAAGTTTAATTTTCTCCTCTACCCTAATCTGTCGCTCCACTAGAAGAGTAGAAGTATCTGAGTGAGGGGGTTCTGAGCTGGATGATTCTTGACTTGTCATTTTGTCTGGAGGCACACCAATCTGTGTCTCCATGTTTTTCAGTAATGCTTCTTGCCCCATAACAACTCTTGCATCCATGGACTCAGGTTCTGGGTAGTCACTCTCCACTTCAGATCCAGTTAGAACTTTAATTCTCTCCATTTTCACTGGCCCTCGTCTGCATCCACCTCTACCAAACCTCCCTGTTAGCCGGCCTACTGTGCGCCCATCTGATTCAAAGCTGGCACCCTCTGGCTGAGGTCGAGTAGAAGTGTTTGGTTTAGACATGACCAAGCGAGGTCCAAACGGAGAGATACACTGTGGGGAGAGCTTGGGTGGAGTGCTTGGAGATGGGCTGGAGGCACTGTCCGTTGGAGTTGAGGCTGTGGAGCTTGAGGTTTGTCTGGACGAATCTGAAAAAGATGGTGATAAGAATTTTAGGAAATATATAAGCAACAGCTTTGAGTGACATCTTCAGTAAATCATAACATATTCCTTTATATTATATGAACACAAGTGTTTTACTGGGAAATACGCCACTCGTATTTTTTCATATGTGCTACATCCAGGACATGGAGAACCAAAACTGTGACATAAATCTCTATATGTTACTTATGAGGAAGTTGATGAAATGTTTTGATAAATTTGGGTACGTTTTGTTTGTGAATGTGTCGATATAATAAAACAAACATCATGTGTTGGCTTGAAGATATAAAGTTTATCTTCTCGTGTTGGAAAACTCGCATTTTTCATACGAATACATTGCAGATCTGAATGACATATTTTGTGATATTTCACTCTGATGACGTCACTCTCAGTGATTTCCCACTGACTAGATGTGCATTGTCAAAATGGCGAACTGGTTCAAAATTAAAATTCTTTTGACTAACTTGCATGTTTTTTTTTTGTGTGTGGATGTGTCCATATAATATAAAGAACATTGCATGGTGGAAATAAGATATGGAGTTTATCTTCTCATGTTGAAAATATTTTCACTTGTACACTTTGCTCACTCGTGAATATATTCACCACTTGAAGATAAACTTCGTATCTTCATACAACCATATAATATCCTCTATGTATAAAGGGACAAGATTGACCTTTAGTTGAATTACTTGTGGTCTTGTACATTTTTACCACTTCCTGTTGCTGCAGACATGAATACTTACTCAGTAATGCCATCAAAATGTCACATAAAATATTCAGCATATTACATGGAAAGGTCATCTACACTGAAGCAGTTTGGCTGGAATAGTTTGGGTAGGATTAAATAAACTAAAAAAAAAAAAATCAATAGTAAATTGCAAAGATTCTGTAGATGTACTGAGTTTCTTTTCCTATCAGTCAGTTTGTGAATGAATGCATCATCAAATCAACTTTGACAACTAAATTTAATCCTTCATCTCCACATTTACCCCATCTCAATATACCCAAAATATCCTAAAAGCATTAAACCAAGTATCAAGTATATATAGTATTTAAATAATCAACTGTTTGATTAACAGTCATATGGACTCATGTTGTTTGATTAGGATTTGTATAAATGATTTCAGTCTACACAAAAAAGATGTTTTAAACTCTAATTTTAACACCCATGATGTGGATTTGGAATTGGGTTTGGCAACTTGAAAAGTCTCAAAACCCTTACTTTCTATATTAAATAGATCATTAAACTATTTTATCAGCTGAACAGTGGAGTAGCACAGATAAACACTACATCATTCCCCCCCAATTTTGGTTAAGGTTGAGAACATCCCAACATGCAAGAGTCTCCCTTTAAATTTGTGTTACAGGCCAGAAGGTTTGGAGTAAGAATTTCTAAAGATGGCTATTTGACTTATCTCATCCCTCTAGAAAGCGTAGTGATATTGGAAGGAGCTTGGTTAGAGTGTGAGAAGCAGCAATTTGAATACACTGCAAAAAAAAAAAAAAGATATCTTAGCAAGTGAAAATATCTTGAAAATAGTTGAAACAATCCAGCATTTCCTATTAGAAGAATACAAGAGACCAATTATGAGATTATTAAACCTAATTCTAGATTGCAACCAACTTATTCCAAGATGTCTCGTTAAGTAAAATTATCTGTCCGTACAGCAAGATAACTTCATTAGTATTATGCAATTTTCTCCTCAAATTAAATTTTTTTGCAGTGTATTTGTTGAGTAACTGACTAATGGAAGTAATTCTCTATTCTGCCTGCAAGGCAAACATAGATTGACAGCACTGCCAGCACAAGGAGGATACTCATTTACTTTCAGCAGAATGGTCATTCACACACACACACACACACACACACACACAATGTGTACACAGATAGAACTAGAGACCTGTGCACGTCTGAGCTCAGCCTTTTACGTTGACACCAGGATTTGAGCTGATGTTGCAAAATGTGTTCCTTTCCTGAACAGCACTCTGGACTGCTCAGCCAGGGAGGATTACATCACAAACTGAGGTTATGTAACGTGCCACTTACATAGTCAGTACACAGTGGCACCACACCACGACTGTGGAATCACTAACTGAAGATGGCACGCCAATTACATTCTTAAACACGCTCAAATTTGGTTAAACATACACATACAGACAGGTGTCTCTATAGGCTTCAGCCAAGGGCTGAGCCAAAAACCAACAGAAAGTATTGTAGTAAGGTGCTGGGCTACCACAAGCCTCCAAAACAGCTTCAGTGCTCCTTGGTATAAATTATACAAGCCTCTAACGATATTGGTGGGGAGCGCTGTCTAACACGATGCTCCAAAATCTCCCATAAATATTCAACTGGGTTAAGATCTGATGAATGTGAAGGCATTCTAACATTCCTACAAAGGGTTTTATGTCTTGTTTATATGCAAACTGATTCGCCTAGGCATCCTAAAACAAGCTGCAGAAACAAGCCACACACACAATAGCTGATTATTTAAGCCAAGTATTGTAAAGATGGCATGTGTTTGGCTCACTGCCATCTATCAACATATCATAAAGGCCTGCACATACCTGGATAATTGTAGGGTATTTATATTGTACACAAATATTGACACACATTAGCAATACCAACATTTGAGGTTGCCAGGGTTGTGGCTTTTGCACAAAATTGGGATGGATTTGGAACAAGGGCACGGGTGGTAAAAGCAAGTCCACAGGCGGCATTTTTCTGGGCTAATTTAATAATAATAATAATCAGAGGTTCTTGTTTTATTTTAAAGATCTTGTTTCAAAGTGAATCATCTAAATATTACCCAATCAATTTCTGTAAAAACTGGCTATGGCAAACAAAGGAAAAGTGTAAGTGTAGACAGTATATCTACAATCCATCCATCATCTGTAGCCACTCATCCTGTTCTACAGGGTCGCAGGCAAGCTGGAGTCTATCCCAGCTGACTATGGGCGAGAGGCGGGGTACACCCTGGA
>JAOEHJ010000011.1:27557745-27568960 GCA_025447855.1 Potamarius usumacintae
GTCAGCTGGGATAGGCTCCAGCTTGCCTGCGACCCTGTAGAACAGGATAAAGCGGCTAGAGATAATGAGATGAGAAAAAAAAAAAAAAAGTCCCATGCAGCACCTTTAGCCCAAGAAGTTTGGTAGCTCTTTTCCATGAGTCAAATCATGTAGCTCAACTCCCCAATAAGAGCTGAGTCTTTCAGCTCCCAAACTGCTTGTTGCAATTTTTCTTTTTTAAATCAGACAGACTTCGCAGTGGCCAGTAACTTATTTTATTTATTTATTGATTGATTGATTTTGCTTAACTATGGCTGAAGCGGTTTCATGAAATATCAGGCAAACGTCTAATTAACAAAAAACTTTACTTTGAATTTAATTTATAACCTCTGTGTAAATAATTTTTAAACCAGCAAGGCATTGACAAATACAAGTATCTCTGACTTAATGTCATTGTCCCTGCTGTGTCTGTGCTCCATTTCCATTTACCCTGATAACCGATTGCCTCCCTTAATACTCTCGACTACCTACAGTACATCTTCAGCAAGCAGAGGTGCAACGAATCTCCCTGTCATGCCGCCTCATTACACACCTGAGAGTCGAATGTGCGTCTCACTATTCACACGAACAGCTCAAATGATGAAAAGAGGTTTCCATGGAAGCATATTGATGAAATTACACTGTGAGAGTAACAACATCTACAGAAGGGGGGGACCAAAAGTGAATCAGCTCTCAGTGATTAACTTCACAAATGGCATGTCACATGTTTGAATACTGAAATCAAGACTAGCAATCCAAAGTGTCAGTGCTTATCATCCTACTGATTAGGACGGGACTTGACAGCATCTAGATTAGGCTACTCCATGTTCTCGTTAATGTCAACACCTCAGATATTTTCAGACTTTTTTTTTTTTTTTTTAAATGATAGAAAATATCATTACATGATCAAGTTTGCCTCTGTTTTGTCGTCTAAAATAACAGGCTGGGGGGAACCGATCTCTTCCAGTGATGCTTGCAGCACTTTTTAAAAGTTCCTTGTCATAAGTTTGCATTTCCTCATAGGTTTTAGGGATGCAATGGTAAAATGTAGTTGAGTTTTACTGCACAAATAGGTTTTGAATTCCTGCAGTGGGATTACATTTTGAGTTTACTTCATATTCAGGTCTTAGGCTCACTGTGGCAGCCAATCAAGAGTAAAATGTTTATCAATAGGAAGTATATTGCTCTATTAAATAAATGTAATAGATTGCATTAAAAAATAACTCTAATGAATATTTGCATTCCATTATAGCCTGTTAATGATTTTGTAATTTTGGTGATTCCATAAAATACTTAACAAAAAAAGAGGTAATATGTTTAACTGGCAAATATTTGTATTTGCTAAATGATGTTTTATTGAAGCTGCTGTTAAATTTCTTGTTCCTAGATATACTGTAGGTGTTGTATGTACTAGGATAAGGATAGTGTTAATTTAAGCATTTGTCCAAAAAAAAAAAGCGGCTAGTAATTCTCAAGATCTCAGCATGCATAGGAGAAAACGGGGTGAAACTGAGGACAACGTTTTATCTCACGCCGCACATACAGCTATAGCACAGATTATTTTCCAGAAGGAAGATTTCAGATTTTATTTAGCCTGTTGGCAGGACGCATTTGCGGAACATGCGAAAGATCTATTCCTGATATCCCATGAGACGAAAGAAAGTTATATCTCCATAGAAGTGTGTGTGTGTGTGTGTGTGTGTGTGTGTGTGTGTGTGTGTGTGTAAAAATATATTTTTATAGCTTGTTGGGGACTAAATGTTCCCACAAAGGAGCTTTTTTATTATATTACATTTTTTTTAAAAATGTTTCCTTTTAGTTACTGGAGTGTGAAGGCCAGGGTGAGGTATCGGTGTTGATATAGCATGAATTAGCTATATTAATAATTGTAAGAAAAGAACGTCCTCAGAAGGATAATAAGCACTGCGCTGGACAAGTAGACACAGACAGATGGACAAACCCATGAGATGCAGTGGAAGAGCGATGTTTTAGTGATCTATTGCACCTACGAGCAGTAAAGAAGGTTCATCGGCCTTCCCGTTTTGAGGCACACGCGTCTCTAATGCCCTTGGCTGTATCCTACTGGTGTGAATCCAAAGCAACAGCCTGAGTGGACTTTGATACCCTGTCTGAATTGCTCACGCCTGTATTTGCTTTTTTGATTACTAATAGTTTCTCAAAGTATAGTTTGTGTGTGTGTGTGTGTGTGTGTGTGTGTGTGTGTGTGTGTGTATATATGACCTCGGAGTATTGGAGTGAAAACGGCAACTCGTTTTGTTTTTGTGGCCTCCAGCACTTTTGAAAACCCACTTGCTCTCGAAGCGAATATTGAGAAAGCTGCAGATGATCTGCAGCAGCAGTGTCATAGTCTCAGTAAGCTAATGTCCGTGTAGTCACCCCCTCCCCCCCAACCTCCACCTTGCAATTCCCTCCAGTGCTTATCAGCAAAAGTCCTTTTACTTTATGCTTGCCCTTTGCTCTACAGTGCCACTATCATAACACGTGTGTTTCTGCATGAGCCACGTGCGTTATGAGTTGTATGCAAACATGCTCAAAGGCTTTTACGTACAGGTTTTTAAGTCCTTGATAAGAGTTCATCCAGATGAATTTGTTCCTTAAACAGTGTATTCATTCTGTCTTGTATGAGCAGCCTCTTAGAATTCCCATTGACGAGGATGTCCTACATGTTAATCGTTAAAGTTATGCGATAACCAAGGAACTGCTCTGCGGAAGACGTACCCCTAATATGAGTGTCTTCCTTCAAGAAGCCATGTGCTAAATCTGACATCCTATGTAATTTGGCACGATTTCTTTAAAATTGTATGGGTCTGGTATCCCCATGCAATTGTTACTACCTGAAATAGCCTTATGCATTTTTAATGAACTCTGGGAAGACATGTTTGTGGATTCAGTCACCCCCCCTTGCGTGTTTTGACCATCTGTTTGCTTATTTTGTTTCAATTTTGAGACTCGGCCTTATGTATTCGGCCTGCAGACTGCCATAGGGAAGCAAAAACTCCCTGCTGAATAAGATTTATGAGGAAATGTATGAGGAAAGCTTATTTCTCATGTCAACTTGTAAAGAATTAAGAACTATGCACCACTGATTTCACTATTTGCGTGATGCCTTGTGGCTTTAATTCCTGTCAAGGTCAAGAAAAATATATATTTAACTGCACCATGATGGAAGTGAACGCCTGAAAGCACAAATATAAAAATTAAACACTATCCTACAGATTTTTTGGAAATGGGAGGAAAAATAATTCAAAAGAATGTGGTCTTACTAGTCTTGATTTTGTTCAGTGTTTTTAGTAGTTGGCTAGATGGTGCACTTTGTATACTTTTAGTGTGAAGTGCATTTACACTGGGAAACTCGCTGAGATCCACTGTAGTTACTATTAATACCCAGATAATGTCCTAAAAGTTCTGGAAAATAAAGTGAACTGATTAGGCGGAGCCACCAAATGGCGTTGCAGTTTAAAACTGGCACGCTGAGCGAGAATTCAAGTTGTTCTGCCACAGTTCAGTGATGTGAAGTACCACACAGGCATTTGCTGTTTCTGTTTGTTGCAAAGTGTTAGTGTTCAATTTGTGACTATAGGTGCTAGAATTAGTGTATATATTCATCCATTTTGGCATATCGCTACAGTGACGTGGTCGCTCTGACTGCTTCAGTTTGTAAGGAACACTACAGTAGTGGTTTCCCGTTGCCTTCTACTGGATTATTATAGAGGTTTTCTCCTCTCAACCATTCACACTCGCACCTATGGCCAAGTTAGAGCCTCCAATTAGCCTAACCTGCATGTCTTTGGACTGTGGGAGAAACCAGAGCACCCGGAGGAAACCCACACAGACACAGGGAGAACATGCAAACTCCACACGCAAAGGCTCAAACCCAGAACCTTCTTGCTGTGAGGCAACAGTGCTAACCACTTGCATCACCGTGCCAACTTTTAGTGTATTAGTGAGTTATTTATTTACTTACTTGCTTATTTAAACTACATGAGACAAGACACTGGGTTGTTACCTGTTCATCCAAGATCATGTTAGGATCATCAATAGTAAACTGTGATTTAATATTGGACTAAAAGGAAATGAACTAGATTACAATTATTTTTTAGGTGTTGAACCCACTTTACACCAAAATAACAGATAGATAGAACCTTATAATGCTAAAGTCACAAGGTGTTCGGTTTAATGTTTTCTCTTTGGGTTAATTTGGTTGTGGTCTAGTGTACTAATTAACAGTTATTCGCCGAAGGCAAGGTGAATGTCTGTGAATAATAACTGAGATGAAGTCAAGGTTATTATTCACTGAGCCTGAGGCAGATAATTGCTTTAGTATAAATACGCAGGTGATTTATTTCAAAAATATAAAAATAAATCGTATTTAAAAAATAATTTATTTCAGTCTTCAAAAGCAGCATGCAAATGTAATAACGGTGTGGCACAGACTTGTCACTTTTATCTATCCAAGTCACATCAAGTACTTTGTTTTGAAATGGATAAAATAAATCTCAATTCTACCTTCCCTTTGAATAGTTTTAGACCAAACTTCGTAGCATCTTTAGTGCTTTTAGGAACAGAATTTTCTTTCATAATTTGTAATTCTTCCTCACTTACGGTGGCAAAGCGATTGGCCGCCATTTTGCCGAGTCACTCAAGGTGATTATCAAGAAATAGTCTGAATTTCTCGACCAATCAGCATGCGTGATTTCCTATAATCACCTCTGTATTTATACTAATCATAAATAAATCACTTCAGGGTGTGCTGTTATTGGAAAATAATCACTTTGATGAGATAAGTGTCTTGTCTTGGTGTCTGGCAGCTTGCACCATTAATAAATCGGGTCATAATTTGCATTTAAAATTGTGTGCGTTTATTTATGAGAAAATCCATCCGTATTTCTTTTTCCAAGTAGCTTAAGGAACTTGCCACAGACTTTTCTCTCACTTCCTTTCAAGTGTGCAGGTAAAATCCAGCCCTTATTCCACAACATCCTCAATGATCTTTATTTTTAAATTCAGAAAAGTAGTGTATGGTTCATAACAATTCTTTGTAACATTTATTGAAAATAAAAATGCTTTACTCCTGACATACAGATGCAGTCGGCCTAAACTAGGCATTTAAAACAACTTATATAAGAAACATACAGTGCCGAAGGTCTTCGCACATTATTCTACATGTAATGTTTGTGTCAGTACTCATGAACGGCTTATATAAGTGTCGTGTAATTTTTTTTTTCTAAACCCTGCACTGTAGTAACTTAAGTTATGTTTTATTTTATGTTTATATCATGTAGAGACACTTGGTGGAGCTTCAACTTCCTGCTTGTTGCTGACATCTGCTTCTGTTGTTGTGGTGCTTGTGTCTTCTTGCCTTGAGGATTAGCAACACCCTGAATTACATAAGTGAGCTAATGAGCAACACACTCCCACACACTTGATATACAAACCCGTACTAGGATCCCTGCGGAGGCAGAGAGAGAGAGAGAAGGAAAGACAGAGAGAGCATTGAACACACTGGGAATACAAAATGGAGCCATTTGGAGAAACCTTCGAAGCAATCCTGCATATTAGATGATAAATAGCTGACATTGTTGGAATAGAAGATGCCATTGCTGTGTATTAATATTGTAGCTGCCTGAAAAACCTTTAAATGTGTTCTTCTGATATTATGCAGCCAAATCAAATTCAGGGCTATCCAGCTTTGGGTTTATGAAAGCAAGTGTAATAAATCTACATATTTATTTATTTGGGGTATGAATACACCCTGGACAGGATGCCAAACCGTGGCAGGCCTTCACACACACAGATGCACGCACATCAACAAGAAATGCTCTATAATATTCTCCATAGCGGTTCACCTATAGTGGCAGGTGAGGCAGAGTTCCATCATATATATCAGCTTCATCAAAAGTCCTCATCCTGCAAATTAAATTCCACTGGAATACTAATTAGCTGTTCTGACTTATCAGCTCACTGCCCCTTTTAGTGGGCGGCACAATGGTGTACTGGTTAACACTGTTGCCTCCTTTCTGTGTGGAGTCTGTGCAGTATTGTAGTCAAGTCATTAAACCTTGAGTCCGAGTCCAGTCTTTAGTTCCCAGTGTTCAAGTCCGAATCTTTAAAAAAAAAAAATTGAGTCAAGTCCACTATTGATCCAAGTTGAGTCCAAATCAAGTCAACTACTGATCCGAGTCGAGTCCCAGAACAAGACTCCAATCACATCATGTGACGGTGGCTGTTTTAGTGCCATGAACATTAGTTTCTTCCTGAACATGCTGTATGAACAGGTGAATGTGCTTCTCTTCATCAGGGAGTGTGAAGTATTCTGTCAGAGATGGGTGGGAGACGGATGTAAGTGCAGAAGGTGTGTTTATTAATACAAGTGAAGACGGTAAACAATCCAGAACGGCAGGTGAAATCATAAAACAGTGAAATGGGCAATAGGTTGAGCGAGGCACAAACAGGCTATCGTAGACTTGACAGAATCAATGACGAGAAACAGGAAATCCAGGATCAGGAACCCAAACAAGGAAATAAGGCTCGGTAATGTCAGCAACGTAACTCAATACTTCACAAAGTAAGTGCGTTTTCACAGTTTTTATATCGGCATGCTGATTGCAACTTAATCCTGTGCAGGTGCGAGTCGTTTATGCGAGAGTCCGCTTGGCGCACGCGCTGTCCGGAGCGCGCCTGAGAGTCTGTCTGATGCACATGCCAAGGCGTGCAGGTGTGACACTTTTGCACAAAATTAGTACAAAAATTAATGTAAATATAAACATTGTATGCCAAATTATTATGGCATGTTACAAAAAATAAAGAAAAAATCCGAGTCCTCGTCTCTAATTTACAAGTCCGAATGCAGTTAACGCACGAGTCCAAGTTCAAGTCCGAGTCATCAGTGTTCAAGTCCAAGTCAAGTCACGAGTCCTTAAAATTATGGCATGAGTCGGACTCAAGTCTGAGTCCTGAACTTGAGTACTACAAACCTGAGCCTGTGTGGGTTTCCTCCAGGTGCTCTGGTTTTCCCCCACAGTCCAAAGACATGCAGTTAGGCTACTGGAAATTGTTCATAGGTGTGAATGGGAGTGTGAATGGTTGGTTGTTTCCCAAGCCCAGAAATGGAAGGGTTGCTGCAGGAAGGGTATCCGGCATAAAACTATGCTCCAATTAATGACATGTGGCTCAATAGGGTCCACATGGACCCCAACCTGGCAACAGTGCTGGACAAAGGAGGAGAAGATGATGAGCTCACTGCTCCATTTAGTGCAATAGAGTTAGTATTGCTTCTCATCGTCAAAAATGGGAAATAAAACAAGCGCTAGGCCCAATGGGGCAGGAATGATGCTGCTCCATGCTCAGGGGAGGAGCAGTGGAAAAGAAAGTTGATGACACCATTGCAGGGGTTGTGGTTTTTATGCCAAATTGGGTTTGAAAAATAATCTGTAGCCACCAAGATCTTGTTTTATAGCAAATACTCTGAAACCAAATCTAATAAATTTGCACAAAGAAAGTGTAAGTGCAGACACTGTGTATACAATTTACATAACCATTTCGATTGTAAGATATTGTAAAGAATGGAGGAGGGAAAGGGAAAGGCATGCACATCAGTGACCTTGTGTACCATGCAAAAACTGAGGAAAAAAGAAGAGGGAGAAAAAAACATGTCTCTCATTTCCAGTGACTGAATTTCTAAAGGTTAGTTTCAGGTCTTTTTTTTTTTTTTGGTTTTGAGCTGGAAATTTTGTTGAAACCTGCAAACCCTGGTTAATGATATTACTTTACTTTTATCTGTAAAAATAGAGCTCTGATTTCTTGTTAAATCTGTTTGTACAGTCAATCACACATCAGCTCTTTCCCATTTTAGATCTGTTTTTGTGTGTTTTTGCAGCATTAGAGCTGTGTTGCTTCCACCCAAGTTGAAGTCACATACTTTCTCACTATTGTACATTTTATTATATGCCTCTGTTGTCTAAACAATGCAGTTACAGCTCGGAAAATATAATGGATTACGCAGCCTGATAATTGCCGTTCCTTTTTGTTATTTCATCCAGTTGAATCATTGTTAATTTGTATCACAATTTATTGTCACATGATGTATACAATAGACATGCTGTCTATTTACTGCCATTTTGGTGAGAATTTGCAATGACCTTTGTGGCTAAATTTGGCATAAAATTAAACACATTTACCTTGCCTAATAAACATAAAGCTATTAGAATAAAAGTTAAAAGGTGGAAATAAGCTAAAATTTACCTACTGCATGAATGTTACACAGTGTGCAACAGAGGAACATATTCGTAAATATGGCCTTGTATCTATAACCAGAAGTTCTGTTTAACCAGTGAACCATTTGGAAATTATGCAAACCAATTCCATTGCATTTATGTTCTTGCTCTAATTTCATTAAAATGTGGCAGATGATATGATCACACAATAATGTCATTGGTCATATGTTAATGCAAATGGCACCGTTAGTAGTTATTAATCAGCCATGATAAATCACAGTAGGGTTTTCATGAACCTCTGCCAGTATTGTGTGTTTTGAGAACCTCCTAGGCTTGTATGATATAATAATTTAATCTTCTACAGTGTTACGTTGCAAAAATTGTCTCTGACAATGACCTGCTGACCTTTTATGCTTTTTGTTTAATAGCTCTGAAATTTAACATTGTCGTATGACCAGTATGAGTTATCCCTCAAAAATCAGGAGTTAAGCCAATCAACATATGAATCTGGAATGATTTGTGTAGGTGTTTGAACTCTCCAATTTTGATTGATGCCTGCCTGGAAGCACCCATTACACATGCTCCTGACAGGACTTGTGAGGGGCTCCTGTTTTCTGTCAATGTAAATGGAGAAAGAAGAATGATCTGAGGTCATTAATATGAAATAAAATCTATTAATGTCTGTTCAACTTTGCTAACATTAGACAAATACCTAACTGTACTTATGATGGATGCTAATTAAAAAAAAGTCAACCAAAAATTCTAAAACAGCAAGAACAAATGAAGAAAATTTTGATCCCCAAAGAATGAATAGGTGTACAACTAAGTGAGAAATGGAACACTTTTTTTTTTTTTTACAATTTATATAAAAAGTTATTGATAAAGTGAGTAAATATGTTCAGATGCACATTGAGCAGCAGCTCAACAGTAAAAAATATCCTCAGCCATTGACATGGACAACTGTTTACTGTGCATTAAAGCAGAATCACCAAAAAATGCACCATCCAAATGAGTTTCCATGGTTGCCACTGCCAGCGAGCAGTTCCCGACTGCAAATCTGCTAACATTATTATTCCCTCCTGTACCTTCCTTAAACCTAAAATGGTGGAAATGGTCTTTTTTTACCTCCTCCAACTATGTTTTTGCCCCATTTGTTTGTTACCAATATAACTCAAAACATAGTGAAGGGATTTTGATGAAATTTTGAGGAAAGGTGGGCCGTGGGGGCAGCACAGTGGTGTAGTGGTTAGCACTGTCGCCTCACAGCAAGAAAATCCTGGGTTCAAGGCCGGTGTGGGTCTTTTTGTGTGGAGTTTGCATGCTGTCCGCGTGGTTTTCCTATGGGTACTCTGGTTTCCCCCACAGTCCAAAGGCATGCAGGTTAGGCTAATTAGTGGCTCTAAATTGACTGTAGGTGTGAATGATTGTCTGTGTTAGCCCTGCAGTGACCTGGCGACTTGTCCAGGGTGTATCCCGCCTCTTGCCCATGGTCATCTGGGATAGGCTCCAGCTTGCCTGCGACCATGTAGGACAGGATAAGAGGCTACAGATAATGGATGGATGGGACATGGACCAAGGAAGAATTGATGATATTTTGATGTGGATCCGGGATTTATTTTACTGTTCCCAACATAACTCAAAAAGTAAGGGACAGATTTTGATGAAATTTGGTGTGCAGCTTGAATATTATCCTATGTTAATGTGATTTTGATTTTGATGTTGGTACTATGTGGCTTGGCAGAGGTATGCACTTTACCAAGTGCCCTTCTAGTTTTTTGGTGTATTTTTTTTTCCTGAGACTATCAGTTCTGGATGATTTTAAATAATTTAATTGTGTTTTTGTTTTCAATCAACATGGCAGAAGCCTACCGAAGGCAACAAAACTTAAATCAAGCACATCCAAGACCAAAAGGGATTGAGTTCAAGCTTGAGTTAAGACGAAGCCCAGAAGAATGTCAGTTCAATTCAAAACCATGTTTCAGTGCTATAGAGGCTTTGCACCACTATGTGACCCCATAGCAACGGTAACTACGTCGCCATGACATGGGGCATGTTTCAGTGCTTCATTCAGCCGAGTTAGTTGTTACTGATCAGTATGGGAAGGTTTTGCTGCGTTTTTGTATGTACAAATCAATTTGAACAAAACAAAGACATCAGATTTTTTTTTTTTAATTTACCAAAAGTAATTCATCATCGGGGGGGAGATGAGAGAAATGTCTTTATGTAAAAGGGGGGAAAAACATTTCAGTGGGACTCGGTGTCAAAAGGAGAGGTCAAAAACCATAGGGTATGCTCACTTCATTTCCACAAAAGTAAGAATTAAACAAAAAAAATATTTCACAACTGCAGTGTGGTGCTCATTCTTATATAGTGAAGTGAACATGAGCCTCAACACAGCAGCTCTGCATAGCCTAAACTTCACCGGGACTTAAAAAGTGCATTTACATCCGGGGATCCTTCAGACCATGTTGTGTGCGCGCTTGAGATTTCCCCTTCTGACACTGAGTCCAGCTGAATGTGTTTTTTTCCCCCCCTTTTTTTCCCCAAAAAATTAATTACTTTTGGTAAATTAAAAAAAAAAATCTGATGTCTTTGTTTCATTCAAAACGATTTGCATATCCAAAAATGCAGCAAAACCTTCCCATACTGATCAATCACAACTAATTCGGCTGAATGAAGCACTGAAGCGTGCCCCCTGTCATGGCGGCATAGTTACTGTTGTTATGGGGTCACGTGACGGTGCAAAGCCTCTATTGCTTGCAAGGTTCGACCAAAATACCAAAAATATCAGTCAATAAATAGCATCCTGGTGAAATTTAATGGAAGTTTATGCAATACATACAGTGGTGCTTGAAAGTTTGTGAACCCTTTAGAATTTCCTATATGTCTGCATAAATATGACCTAAAACATCATCAGATTTTCACACAAGTCCTAAAAGTAGATAAAGAGAACCCAGTTAAAC
>JAOEHJ010000011.1:28059405-28070422 GCA_025447855.1 Potamarius usumacintae
TCTCACTGAATTCAGAACAACATACTTTTTACAGAATTAAAATATGTTTATCTGTACGGAGATATTACAAATCAAAGATTGAAGAAATGGCTTAATTTTTAGAAAACTGACGGAATATTATGTATTAGGATCACCTGGTCCAAAATAACTGCGAGTTGGCCTAGTGGTTAGCGTGTCCACCTCTCAACCGGGAGATCGCGAGTTCTACTTGTGGTCGGGTCATACCAAACGTACATAAAAATGGTACCTACTACCATCTGGCAAGGTACGCTGCAATACAGATGCGAGTGGGAAAGTCAAACTCTCATGGTTACCAGAGGACGAGCCCCCAACTGTAACCCTAGCTGTATAGGCGAGAGGCCGAGGGCTATTGAAACGGAGATCGGCGCCGCACCCATACGCCTAAGGAGTTGGTTAATACTGGGACAGGAGACTGCCTGGGAAGACCAGATTCTGGCGTGAGAGAGACTTTGACTTTTGGTCCAAAATGGGCCTCGGAAATTGGCAGGCACATAGATGGTTGTATACTGACTACAAAGTTTTAAAAATTAATAAAAACAAATTATGCAAATTAGTATTTAGCTAATTAGGTAAAAGATTAAATCAGTACACTCAATAAAGGGGTAATAAAAGATTACTTCTAATACACTCTTTGTGCTCTGTACTTCTCAAAAGTAGGGCCTACTAGTGTTTATATTAAAGAATATTAATAATTATTTCAATTAATATTCACAGCTTTCAAGGTGAACTTCGAAAAAACTATCTGATCCACATCCAATAAACAATTCCAATTAATTGAACTGAAATTGACACTCGCATTTCTGACTTCCGTTTTTTTTAAATATCATTCCGACCACTAAGTTCTCGATATTTTTCATCAAACCAACTACAGTTATATTCTAAAATAGTTATTTATTTACATGAATCAGTTTGATTCGAAAAAATAAGTAGGTAAAGCTATGAAAAGTCACTTCAAAGTCTCCCGTGAATCATAACATCAAAACTAGCTGATGGAAAATTGTGCTGAATACTTCATCAGAAACAGTGAGAGCGAGAGAACATCCCTATAAAAGTTATCTGATTGATATTCACGACTAATCCAGTTGGAAACCGATCAGAAGAGAGAGAGAGAAAGCCTGACCGCTTTCGCGTGACTCAAAAAGCACCAGCAGTTTCCCGACGTCACGCCAGCAGAGTGTG
This sequence comes from Potamarius usumacintae, assembly GCA_025447855.1. Lineage (NCBI taxonomy): Eukaryota > Metazoa > Chordata > Actinopteri > Siluriformes > Ariidae > Potamarius > Potamarius usumacintae. The sequence goes on from JAOEHJ010000011.1 coordinate 28,060,606, forward strand.
AACTCTGTTGTACCAACTTCAACCTGCCGTTACTCCCAAAGTACCGAACAGATCTTAATGAGATTAATTTCTTTGGAAAGCCGAGATAAGCTTTTTAATGATGGTATTCATGATAGAAAATATTCAAGAGTTAAGCAATGACAGGATTGTAAACTTAGATGAGCGTCTGCATGCACAATTTTCACAGCACGGCCAGCGAACTTTTTAAATTCATTAACTATACCAGTTACTTTAAGACGCTTTATTGGTATTCTTTAAAGTACATTTAAGTACATTTCAATGTTAAATTTAGCAACTTAAGTGACATCTTAAACGTTCTTTTTAACAGCATTTCGTTATCTTTAAGAAGTCATGGAAAGTCACTTAAAGTTATAAGTAAATACACTGAAATTTAGCATTTTGTAAACTTTTAGGATATCTTAAAGCTGTTAATTTGTCTAGTGTCTGAAAGTAGTTCCAGCTATGAAGTTTATATCAATTTGCTCGTTTTAATATGTTATTGTGTCTATAGTAACACATTTTTTTAATTAATTCAAGAAAGAGGAAATAAAGAAAGGCTGGTTCATAAACAACTGTTTATAGTTGCTATAATGTAAGGGACAACATGAACTACCTTATCTCAGACATTCCACAACCTTAAATGTAACTAAAAATTGACTTAAAGACAATTAATAGAAGTACTTTAATTAAGAGAAAATTTGTCATTTGTCACAAATCACTGTGATATAATAGAGAGAAGAAAAACACTTAAAGGAGGTACTATTAAGGAAAAAATAATCAATCAATAACTCTACTTCACATCAAATTACACAGGGTTTTTTTTTTAACAATGGCAAACACCCCATAAATCTCAATTATTATTATTAGCAACATTAGCATCAGAATCTGATTTCGCACGGGAAATCAACAGTCAGATCCTGTCATTAGCGGTGTATGTTAATGCTTTGCTTATGATATCATCATCCAAGCCAATTCTCACTAATGATTTGGGTCTTCACATGGACTTTACACACTTGGACCAGGACTTGACTTTGTTTAGTTAGTTTCCTGTTAGTTCAAGTGTAGTTACTGAATAATTCATAGTAGTTACTCAATAATATGCTTCAAATTAATAGTAAGCCCTTTAACTCTCTGTCAGAGGTCTTTGTGATGCTAAAATTCTGTTCCTTACGTAAGGAAAGAAACACAACAAGACAAAACAATAATACGCCAGGCAGCATGAAATGGCCCAATTACTGTTACCATCTCAAAGTTAAATATTTCTGTTTTACATAGTGTTTCATTCCTCTCAAAGCATAATGATTTCATACTTTTTCTATTACATTTATTAATTAATAAATGATACGTACTTAACAGTTTATAGTTATATTTAATGTTGCAGAACGTCCACAAAACAAGCTCCTTCCTGTTTTCGATTACATTACATGAGCTATATAATCGCTCCATTCAAAATGTTAAATATCTCCTTAAAGGATACTTCACCATATGAATAATTACACCAATGAATTGGCTTATTATTAGTCATCAATTATGAGGAAATTATCATGTGAATGAGCGGTTAGTATAGGAACGTTAACATATTAGCACAAGTGCGTTAACATCAACCTGGGATTTGCTTCTCAGCCAGTGCTGTTAGAGAAAATTAATAAACACCTTCTGGCCAGAAGTATTTGAGAATTGAACAATGCTGTGGCAAAAACAAACAACGTACGGTCTAATCAAATGCCACAAATTATATATAGAAAAAGACTAAGATTTTAGACAGGTGGAGTTTCTTCTTTTCGTTGTTTGTTTAGTTGACAAAGTTTAGCACAGAAGCTATAATTAACAGTAACAACATGCTAAAATGTAAATGTGTTATCATTTTATATATATATTTTTTTTCCTTTCTTTCTTTCTCAAGTTATAAGCAAATATGGTCCCTGCTTTGAAAATATTTTTTGTTATTTAATGAAAAGTTAGGAGAGGACTGGTGGATTAGTATACAGTCATAACGTGGTATTGCTTGAATGTTATTTATCTTATAAAGTAATATTCTTCTGATTTGATAGGTCAAAGACATCAGATGTTGACGTAGCGTGATGCTGAAATTGTCTCAGTTTAAAGCTAGATTGCCTTTCAGATTTTTCAAGTGCAGGTCATAAAAAGAATTTTCCCCAACACCCAGTTATTTTTGTTTAGTGGATCGAAAGCTACTGAATTTGAATCACAGACTTCCAATTTTATTAGATTTTTTTTTAAATAGAACAATTAATTAATTTAGGCCCATGTGGCCCTAAATTCTCCGCTATTTTTTCCTGCTTCACCATGACCCAATTCAAGATACTACGTCATGCATCACGTGGTGGGCTTTCCCCGTTTGCGCAAGGTATTGTGGGATACAAATTTGAAACAGGAGAGGAAAATGGAGGACGTGAATGAAATGTGAAAGCCCGACTACAGTAACAGAAAGTGAGAAGAAAAGACGTTATGTTGCGAAGGAAAGGAAACGTTTGTTCGTTTAGCGACAGATTAATGGAACCGTCAGTGCGCGGTCAAGGTAAACCTGTAGATGGCAGTAATGCAACACTGTGGACGCCAGCTGCCGTAAAGCCCAAAAGAAGAAGGTGGTAAACCTGTAGATGCGCACGTGGACTTCCTCTGTCTGCTTGACTGCACAAAGCGAGCGATTTCATGCACATTATTTGTTCGGGAATCCCTCAAATTAAATAACTTTCCAGCCACAGAATAGTCTGATATTTTGTGAGATATTACAGAAATAAATATCACAATGACTAAATTTCAGAGGGAACTAAATTTCACTGATTTTATGAAATCGAAAGGCGGTCTAGCTTTAACAAATACAAAAATGGTTGAAATAATCACAATTTTTGTCAAATAATTTCTCGAGGTTCTCAGATCAGATACACAACATTTTTACCAGAAACGAAGGTTCCTTTGAGGAGAACTATGATTCCCATCTCTTCAAATTCGCCATGTATTTACTTTAATATATGCAGTGTGCATGTGCTTATTTACAGCCACCAATTTTAAAATCACAGGAAAGTATAAGCAGTTTAATTATTTTCTCTTTGCAAAATGCCTGTTCCATGCTCGCATTAGGCATCGCATGTAACGATTCACCCAGTTCACGATTCAATTCAATTTACGATACTGGATTTAAATTTTCCTTCAATATTTTTGAAAAAAAAAATTAAATGAAGAAAATTTTATTACCAAAAAATGCAACATTTATTTTATCAACATAAATATTCTTTTTGTTAAATAAAAAAGGTGTTTAATTTTCTTAATAACCAATAATAATTATTTACAAACATTTGTAAAGGTTGAAGTAAAATATGATAACCTATTAACTACAATATTCCTTTTATTAAAAATGAAGTGGTTAATAACAAATAGGCTTTTTCTGAATAAACCTTTATGAATTTATACTACCTCCATTTGCTTCTCTTTTCTTTAGCTTTCAGCAATCTGTAAAAACAGAGCTCAGATTTCTTGTTAAATCTATTTGTACAGTCAAACAACAGCCATTTCCCATTTTAGATCTGTTTTTGCAGCATTAGAGCTGTGTTACTTCCGACTATGGTGAAGTACTTCATTGCACCCTCTGCTGTCTAAACAATGCAAATTACAGCTAGGAAAAACTAAGATTATGCAGCCTGATAATCACAATTCATTTTTTATTACATTGATTTGAATCATCATAAATTTCTATTGAGATTTATCGTCACATGATATATCAGTACATGCCTAGCTAGCATGTTGGATAATTCCTTAAGATATAGTCTTTAAACAGATTACCTAATGTTCATCTAAATAATCTGTCTCATTGGAAAAAAAGACAAAAACAGTGACATTAAATTTACTGTTAATAAACAAAGACTTGTTACGTTTCTCTTCCATAGGCCTGCATAGATTTTTGAATGAGAAGCTTTTGAAACCTCCCACTCGCTGCCTTCCAGGTCATCAGGTAAAGTCACTTGTAAAGTGAAAGGCTGCAGATCAAAGACAGCATAGGACACTGAGTTTAGCTGATTCAATGGTCCAGTCAATACCATGGGTATGAAGTAAGGTCCTAAAGCATGCTGGGTAAACACAGGAAGCTTCAGGAATCAATATGGCTTTGAAGGCCTTGGTCTAGGTTTTATTAGCTCACACACTGGGCCAGAGGAAAAGAACCACACTGGTAACCTAATCCATATGACCTTTCCTACTCGGTGGACGAACACTATATACAGTCAACAGCATAATTGTTGAAACCCTTGGAAAAGGAGGGGTTAAAAAAAGGGTTCTGAAATGATGTTTTTGTAATTCATAACTTTCGTCTCACAGTGAAAATATGAGAAAACTCTAACCTTGAATGGAAGTAAATTTATTACAAAAAAATAAAATAATTGGCATCATTTAGTTCTGGATTTTTCCTGCATTTTGTGAACCCCTTGACCAACAAAAGTGTTTTGTTTTGTTTTTTTCCCTACAACGGAGCACGAGATTTGAGAACACAGATCAAGGAACCTGAGCGAAACCAAATCTCTGCAAGACCCACTCTTATGGACACTCCTTTTCAGCTTATTCCACAAGTTTCCAGTGGAGCTTCAGTCAGGGACCTGGGATTGCCATGCCAAAAACATGGTGGTCACTGACCCATTTGTGTGTGGATCTAGATATGTACTGAATCATTGTCCTGCTGGAAGATCTGATCACAAGCTTGCTGTATCCTTTTGGCTGAGGTAGCCAGATTTTCATCCATGGTATTTGGGGTCCACGACACCAACAAGGTTCCTAGATACTCCTCCATACGTAACAGCAAGGATTAGGTTCTCTTCTGGATAAACAACCCTATCTTGGGTGTTTGACAAAACAAAACCCTTATTTGCCCACCCAACCTTGTTCAGCTCAAAGTTCCAGTAGTGTATAGTGAACTCCAGGCACTTATGTTTGTGGTAAGATGAAAGGAAAAGACTTTTGTCCAGACACGACTTCCAAACAGATGGGTGCACTGCACTGGAGTTTGGCTGTAGATTGTAATTGTAGACATGGCGACCCCAAAATATTGCCTTCTTACAAATCTCCAACCAGGATCCCTGGAGAAATTCATCATCCTCTTTACTGTTTATGGGGCAAAATACACTCATGTCTCTTCCAGGAAGGTTAATTACAGCTCTAGTTGATTTAAAGTTCTTAATTCTTGCAATGCTCCACATTTGATTAGTATCAGCATTGATGAGGGCTGGGTGGCACGGTGGTGCACTATTGCCTTACAGCAAGAAGGTTCTGGGTTCGAGTTCAGTGGCCGATGGGGGCCTTTCTGTATGGAGTTTGCATGTTCTCCTCATGCCTGCGTGGGTGCAAAAACATGCAGTTATGCTAACTGGCTACTCTAAATTGCCCATAGGTGTGAATGTGTGTGAGTGCGCAGAAAGGAACCGGCCACCCTACTGCTGCAATTCTGGCAAAGTCAACCAAGCATGGTTCTCCTCAAGCTCAACTCGGATTCGGCAGTGATGACGACCACCACCACAGATGGCTAATTTGATTGGTGCCAGTTTTCATCTCTCATTCAAGTGCTTTATCCTGGTCTCGAGGTGGATCCGAAGTCTGTTCCAGGAATACACCCTGGATGAGGATGAGACATCAGTCCATAGCGTTCACACTCTTATTCACACCTAGTCGCCAGTCCATCTACCAGCATTGATTTGGGAGGTGGGAGGAAAATCGAGAAGCCAGAGGACACCCATGTGAATAAAGACTGTAACCCGAGCTCAGGATCGGATTGGAGACCATGAAGCTCTGAGGCAACAACACTACCCCCTGCACCACTGTGCCGCCATTACAATTTTCCAAATCCAGGGTGGGATCCTGATTTAATGCCCAGTTTTCCCAGATGGGCTTCACGTCTATTAAGTGCTTACTGGAGATGAATAATGCAATTTCATTCATACGGCAAACAGAATTGAATTTATGGGTGGGGAAACTCAGGATTTTTAACAATAGACAAGTTTACTAGCTTTGTGATCCATAACACAGCCTGGTGAACTTGCCATTATTTTAAAACTAAAAAAGAAAACCTGTGTTTTCTTCTTGCAGTTGCAAGAAGCACAAAACTTTGTTTGTTTTTTCCATCTTCAAGACAGTGAAGTTGTATTTATTAATCCACCATCTGTCAGTCTATGTATTATTTTTTGATAAACCCCTGAAGGCAGAATAATCAGGAAGCTAAAGTATATATATTTTTATAACTGTAAATACAGTGTACCGATCCTGTCCTTAACTTCACATTGGTGGGTTTTCCAGCTTAAAACAACCACCACAGTTGCGTACAGCAGAAATTTTCAGGAGGACCGTATCTGGCTGAACGGCAAAGAAGAAGATGTCAACCAGCCGAGACTGCAGTCGTGTCTTCGCGAGAGTACGTTCCTGTTCAACCTGCACACAGAATATACACAATGCAAACAAACTGTGATGTTACGTTAAAAAGATTTCTCTTGTTTTCTCGACCAGTCCGACGGTTAGCGCGGAAAAGACGGAATGATGAAGATCTTAATGCTGAGATTACGCTTTCTCATCGGGTGCATATCTGCTCTGTGAATAACTTCCCAACAGCAGCTGGGCTGGCTTCCTCTGCAGCTGGATATGCCTGTCTGGGTGAGTTTTATAATAATAATCCTCATCATCCTCATCCAGTGTTGCAGTCGAGTCACGAAACCTCGAGTCCGAGTCCAGTCTCGAGTCCCCAGTGTTCAAGTCTAAGTCGTTAAAGAAAATTTTGAGTCGAGTCCGAGAACAAGACTCTAACCGCACCATTTGACGGTGGCTGTTTTAATGCCATTAACATGAGTTTGTTCCTGAACATGACGTATGAACAGGTGCTTGTGCATTCTCTTTGTCAGGGAGTGTGAAGTATTCTGTCAGAGATGGATGTGAGTGCAGAAGGTGTGTTTATTAATCCAAGTGAAGACAGGTAAACAATCCAGAACGACAGGCAAAATCATAAAACGGTGGAACAGGCAATAGGTTAAGGCTATTGTAGACTCGGCAGAATCAAAGACGAGAAACAGGAAATCAGGAAACCAAACAAGGAAATGAGGCTCGGTAATGTATCAGCAACACAACTCAATACTTCGCAAAGTAAGTATGTTTTCACAGTTTTTATGTCGGCACGCTGATTGCGCCTTAATCTTGTGCGGATGCGAGTCGTTTATAGTGCGCATCCGAGAGTCCGCTTGACGCACGCGCTGTCCGGAGCACACCCGAGAGTCTATCTGATGCACGTGCCAAGGTGCACATGTGTGACACGCTTGCACGAAATTAGTACAGAAATTAATGTAGATATAAATATCTTATGCCAAATTATTATGGCATGTTACAAAAAAATAAAGAAAAAAAATCAGAGTCCTCATTTCCAATTTACGGGTCCGAATGCAGTTAATGCACGAGTCCGAGTCATCAGTGCTCAAGTCTAAGTTGAGTCACGAGTCCTTAAAATTAGAGCACGAGTTGGACTTAAGTCCAAGTCCTGGACTCGAGTACTACAAGCCTGGCACGCGCAACAGAAAACTTTCTCGTTGGATATTCGCATCAGCTCTGATGTGTGACGTCATGTTGTCTTGACAACCATGCAATATTGTAAACCATATTCAGTGCGCATTCTTTATTGGGTAGAGTGATGTAATACACGTAGAATAAGCGATATGCTAACAATATTGCATGCTGTCGAACCAAATGAATGAAACCCGGTAGAAGGGAATAGAATACATGTTTTTATTCCATCAAAAAAGTGTCCTGTATGTATAATAATTCTTGATATGTTGAAGTTTTCTGTAAGGAGAAGTTTATTTAGCATTTTTGGAAGGAGTCCACATTGTCAGTACTGTAACAGTCAGAGGTAAAGCTGAACTGAAGGTTGTTTTTGCAACAGGAAAATCGTCACAACAGGGAACTTCGCTCTTTGTGGTTTCTTGGGAACATGACAACATGCTTTTTGTTTGTTTTATTGAAGGTAGAGCCAGGTGAAGGAAGAACTAGTTTTTAGCTGCTACAGTATAAGAGGAACTGTTGTTTTGCAGATGCTCTGGAATTTTAAATATAGCTCGAAATGGATAAAAAGTACATCATTCATTAATAAATAAAAAGCTTTTACTCATATTAGACTACATTGTACTACCCCGTTACTGATTATTTTCCAATAACAGCACACCACTTTGTTTTATGACTCACTTAATAACAATGAGTTATTCACTAATTACATGAACGTGAACAGGAAAAGTTTGTAGTTACGAGGAATACAAATCAGGCCTTCAGGTCGCTCATGAACTTTGTTTATTAATTTATCTATTGTTATTTTATTTTATTAGATTTTAGATCAAATAACATGGTCCAGTGGAAAAACTAAAGGTACTTAATGTGGCAGTAAATGCTGATGTTCTATTGAGAGCTGTGTTTAGCCTGAACTTTAATCTGGTCCTGAGAAAGTTGAGCATAAATATTCAATTAAGTTAATCTAAATCTATCACCCAATCTAAGTGTAATCTCCCTTTCATCATCAGACTGCAGATAAAACTTCAATGTGGAAATTTAGGGATAATTATGACCTGAGACTGAGTCATGGGGTCTAGACGGGGTATAATCTGATTTCAGCCAGGCAGCCAAAGTGCCTGGCGCGCTAATTCACCTTTCGTTGTTTGGGTGTGTTGAGCCGCGCAGATCCATCACTTCCAGTCATGGCGATCCGGCATCGGCAGGCAGATTTGATTACGGTGTACAGTAGTGCTCAGACTGTCTGTAGATGTTTAGAGCATTTAGCCAAGCCTTGCACTCAGTGCAGCTATTAGAGTAGCTGTCTGGCCCATTTAACACACCAGCTCATGTATTACAAACACACATATTGTTTGCATAACACCACAACACTCTGTGTACCATCACGGCTTTGTAGCACCACACACTTTCAGCAAGGGGAGATTTGATATGTCCCAAAATACATCTCTCTTTACCTCCCTATGCTGGTCCGCTACTGTAAGCTCTAAAGACAGAAAGAGTGCCATGTAGGAGAAGCAATGACACTCTATTGCAAAATAATTCCTGCTTAGTAGCTACAGAAGAGATGACGATGTACTTTATTGATAGCTACTGTAATTAAGTGTAGGCTTGGAGAAGAGGGAAATTGCATGTTCGTCATATCAAATTAGCGCGTATTGAGCTCAATGAGGGCGGCCTAATGGCTGTGTTTTCACCTCTGCTGTAATCAGCAAGAAAAGCTACAGAAACTGTCATCTGCTGAAGGGTAGCCTGTGCATTGTGTACACAACATACTCACTAAATACCATACATATTTTTTTCAGACTGGAAGTGCGAAGGGAAATCATGGCCTAAAGGTTAGAGAGGCAGCTTTGGGATCAAAAGGTTGCTGGTTCAGTACCATGGACCAATGACTGAAGTGCCCTTGAGCAAGGCACCTAACCCCCAGCTGCTCCCCGGGTTGCCCACTGCTGTGGGTATGTCAGAGTCCTGTTGTACATCGCTCTCAGATAAGAGCGTCTGCTAAATGCCTGTAATGAAGGAAGGGTTCGGAATATGGAGCTTATTTATGAATCACTTGTTGGCAAATGATGAAGCATCAGGAATCTGTTTTATTTATTATTCTATGTAGATTTTTGACATGGTGACAGCCATTCCATCCATCCATCCATTATCTGTAACCACTTATCCTGTGAAACAAGGATAAATACAAAAAAAGTACATAACTGCTTATCCTGTGCAGGGTCGCAGGCAAGCTGGAGCCTATCCCAGCTGACTATGGGCGAGAGGTGGGGTACACCCT
>JAOEHJ010000011.1:29235893-29246443 GCA_025447855.1 Potamarius usumacintae
TTAGGAATGGGATGTCACTTAAGCTCATATGTGAGTCAAGGCAGGTGAGCGAATACTTTTGGCAATATAGTGTACCTGGAACTCCCCACTAGTTAGACAAAACTGAAGAAGCCTTTCACCTACGGTTTATAAGTGCTATAATTATTAGTGGGTAAATGAAAAGTTGTGGGGTTAGTATATATTTTTTTATATACATTACACACACACTGTAATCTGCTCTGCTAGGCCAAGAACCAGAAGTGGCCTTTGCCACAGATCATTTGAACAATCTTTTTCAGATTTTACAGTCTTGTCGAAATTCAGTATAGTCATTATTGTTAAAGTTCAAAGATGAAGCTGTAGTCTGTTTTACAAGGTTCAAACAATACAAAAGATCTGTATGACCTAATATGCATTTCATATTATGGTAGATTGTACATTTTTGCAGTTCACTTTTAAATAAAGTGTATTTGTATTTATTTCTCTCAGGGTTTCTGTTTCGGTAAAGCTGGAGAGATTCTGACCATGAAACTGAGGTACAGAGCCTTTAAATCCATGCTGAGACAGGTCAGTCAACACAATAATGCTTCCACCAGTATATCAGTGTATATATAAGCCATGGTCAGATAGAGTGGGTGGGATTGAACTCATTTCATGTGTGCATGTGTGTTTTAGGACCTAGGTTGGTATGATGACCCTAAGAATAGTGTGGGAGCACTGACCACCAGACTGGCCACAGACACTGCTCAAGTGCAGGGCGTGAGTTTCTAAACCCCTTCTCTTTAGTCTTTATCCTCTTGAAGCAACACGGCTAGATTAAAGCACTGATGTAGTTTGTACGAGTGACTAAAAGTGTAGGATTATGTGGAATGTCTCTACAAGTTAATCATGCTGAAATTGTTATATCTAAATCTGACTGTCCAAAAGTCCAGAGGAAAGTTAAGGTGTACCACTATCTGTATCTGTTTAGTGCTCCAAATATCCATATCTGTATTCAGATATAAACCCGTATTTTTTTTTTTTTTTTTTTAAATTTCTGGCAGACTTATGAAAAAATAAGCAAATAAAATGAATAATGTTCCCCCTTTTTGTGTCATTAATCCTTCCTTGTAATGCGGAAATTAATAAATTAGCCTGTAAGTACACCTCTTATTAATTAAAAAGAGGTGTACTTATTAGGGGTAGACCAATGGACAATACCATTGTCCATCGCCTATAGCTGATAGTAATCATGATGTTAAGCCCAGCATCGTGATTCTCCAAATGACGACGACCCCCCCCCAGTCTTACTTGTTTATTACTTATTTGCGTGGATTTCCCCGGGGATCAAGTTGAGCTGTAAAACTGATTATGTATTTTAAGGAGTGGCAGCCAGAGAGCGCAAAACTGAAGGATGGGTTTATTCTAATAATTATAATCGCTTGTTGCACCAGATTTACTAAAGGAAAAACAGCAAATTTAAATCACACTATTTACGTAACTCCCAGAACATTTTCTAGTCTATCCAGGAGAATAGAATGATCAAAAGCTACACTAAGGTCAAGCAATACAAGCAGGGAGACACAGCCCTGATCAGATGCCAACAGTAGGTCGTTTACTACTTTAACCAGTGCTGTCTCTGTGCTATGATGAGGTCTAAATCCTGACTGATCCATTTTATGGATGTTATTCCTATGTAGATATGAGCATAACTGCTGTGCCACAGCTTTTTCTAGGCTCTTGGAGATAAAAGGGAGGTTTGATATTGGCCTATAATGGAACAGCAGACAAGGGTCAAGGCCAGGTTTTTCAGTCAGGGGTTTGATAATTGCTAGTTTAAAGGATTTGGGTACATAGACAATTCTAAGGGAAGAATTGATTATTTTTAGAAGAGTTTCAGTTGCTTCTGGTATTATCTGTTTGAAGAGTCATGTAGGTAAGGGCTTGTTGAAGTTGAAGATTTTGATGTGAAAAGAAATGAAATTAGTTTGATTTCTCTAAGGGGAGTAAAACATTCTAATTGCTGATCTGATACAGTTATACTGTTAACTACAGAGTTACTTAAATTGTCTGGCCTTCTTCCAACTATATTGGAAGAAGTTGAGGAAGCACTGGATGCGCTTTCCTCTGGGAAAGCCCCAGGAGGCGATGGCATTCCATCCAAAGTTCTCAAGTGTGCCAAGGAGACACTCACCAAGAAGCTGGATGAACTTTTGTGCCTATGTTGGAGAGATGGCTCAGTGCCCCAAGATATGAGGGATGTGAACATCACTCTCTACAAAAACAAAGATGACAAATGCGATTGCAACAACTATTGCAGCATCTCACTGCTCAGCTTTGTGGGGAAACTCTTTGCCAGAGTCATCTTGGCCAGACTTCAGATCCTTGCTGCAAGAGTATACTTTGAGTCACAGTGTGGCTTCAGAACTGAGAGATTGACCATTGACATGGTGTTCTCTCTGAGACAACTCCAAGAAAAGTGCAGGGAGCAAAGAAAGGCCTTGTACATTGCCTTTATCGATCTTACCAAGGCTTCTGACCTCATGAGCAGGGAAGGTCTCTTCAAGATCCTGGCAAAGATTGGATGTCTTCCCACCTTGCTCAGCTTGGTAAGCTCTTTCCATGAGGACAAGAAGGAAACCATTGTGTACAATGGCACAACATCCAAGCCGTTTGACATTCACAGCAGAGTCAAGCAGGGCTGTGTCCTTGCTCCAACCCTGTTTAGAATTTTCTTCTCTGTCCTGCTGAAGCATGCCTTTGGAACAGCCACAGAGGGCATCTACCTTCGCACAAGGTCTGATGGTAACCTTCTCAACCTGTCCAGACTCTGTGCCAAGATGAAAGTACAGTTGAGACTCCTCAGGGACCTCCTCTTCGCTGATGATGTGGCACTCACCACCCACACAGCAGAAGACCTGCAGCAGCTCCTGAATTTTTTTTGCCACAGCCTGCAATGCGTTTGGCTTCACCATCAACCTAAAGAAAACACAACTGATGGGACGGGACATAGATGAACCACCCTCTTTCAGCATTACTGACTACAAGCTAGAGGTAGTCCGCGAATTCATGTACCTGGGTTCTACAATCTCCGACACCCTGTCCCTGGAAGCTGAGCTCAACAGATGCATTGGAAAGGCTGCAACAACACTGTCCAGGCTGACAAAACAAGTCTGGGCAAACAGCAAGCTGACAGAGCACACCAAAGCCCAGGTTTACATGGCATGTGTGGTGAGCACGCTCCTTTATGGCAGCGAATCATGGTCCCTGTGCTCCCACTAGGAAAGAAGACTCAATGCATTTCATATGCACTGCCTGAGGATCATCCTGGGCATCTCATGGAGAGACCATGTACCCAACAGCATAGTGCTTCAGAGAGCAGGGGTCCTTTCTATGTTTACCCTCCTGAAACAGAGACACATGTGCTGGTTGGGACATGTCACTCGCATGAAAGATGACCATATCCCCAAGGACCTCCTTTATGGAGAGTTGGCAGCAGGGAAAAGGCCAACAGGAAGACCCCAGCTGCGCTTCAAAGACACTTGTAAACACGACCTCAAGGCACTTGGGATCAACACCAACACCTGGGAGGCAGTCGCTGCAGACAGACATGCCTGGAAGCGTGAAGTGCAAAAGGGACTCACACAGTTCGAAACTGAGCTGATGCGGTAAGCTGATGTAGTGGACCCCCCCATTTTTGTCTTTTTGTTATTCCCTTATTCTCATTCTCTGTCTTTTTGTTGCCCTGTTATGAGTTGTGTGTGTTATTTTGGCTTAATTGTGCTGTTGCACGTTGTGACCAGTAGATGGCAGTGAAAGACCAGATTAAGATCTGAGTAGCCAGTAACAGGGGTCACGTGACCAAAACGAAACTTATCAGACTGAATGAGTTGAAGGCAGCAGTTGTAATGTGCCGGAGCTGTATTTTTCTGAGGAATGTAAATAAACCACGAACCCTCGAAATCAGCACACAGTGAGGACATTTTTTCATTTAAGTGCGCAACAAAATTTGGCGCCCAACGTGGGGCGGATCAACGTCTGAGGAAACAAAGTTTGAACACAGGAGATGGATCTGGAGCAGCTACAAGACCAGCTAACGGAGCTACTGTGCCCGCTAACCTTGGAGCAGCTAAAACAGGTGTGTAGCCAAGCTAAAGTTCCGTCAGACACAACAAAGAGGCATGCGTTGATCCGTACAATAAATGAATCTGTGGAGAAAGCAATAGAAAGTGAAGATGAAAATGCGGCAGAATGGTTTGTGCGAGAGTTAATAACTACAACTAAAATGTTGAGGCAAAGCGGACCGAAAGGGGATGGGGAAAATGGCGCGAGCGAGTGTGAGCTACAGCGGTTACAGAAACAGTATGCCGAAATGCAGATACGCTTCCAAGAGTCAACTAAAATGATAGAGGAAGAAATGAATCGGCTAAGAGAGAAAGTAAGCGAGCCAACTAGCTCGCCCACCGACCCTCAACCTACATTTCCCCGAGCTTCCGAAGTGGTCATCAGACGTGAATTCCGAATTAGCGGCCAAATAGGTGAGCTGGGACAGAAGGATAAGCTATCATACACCAGTCTCATGCATCAAATTGATACGGGAAAACGTAAAGGCCACGGTGATGCAGAAATTGTTGAAGCTGTAGTGAAAGCTGCTTCTCCTGGAATGAGTCTAAGAGATATGCTGGAAAGTAAGAGTAATTTGACACTTACACATTTAAAGACAATTCTGAAAGCTCACTTCAAAGAAAATAGCATGACAGATATGTTTCACAGACTCGTGAATATCACTCAAGATGCCAAAGAATCACCTCAGAACTTTCTATTTCGTGCAATTGAACTCAAAGAAAGACTGATGGCAGCTGCTTCTGATTCTAGCGCTGATGTACAGTATAGCCCCGACCTAATTCAGAAGAAATTCCTCAGGTCACTTAGCACAGGGCTATTGAGTGATAATATCAAGCTGCAACTGAAATGCTACATGGATGACCAGAGCGTGACTGATGAGACTCTGATAGAGAAAATGAATGATGCGGCTGCTGTTGATTTGGAAAGAGAACAGAAAATGAAAAGGAGTCTCCCCGTCAAACCGGCCAGAGTAAATGAGCTACAAGCAGAGACAGCTCTGGATCAGTTGCAAGCAGACACAGCTTCAGCCAGGGCCAATGTCAAGAGTCAAAAAGTCACCGCTGCAAAAAGTATAGTAGAAATGGAACTGATGGATGCTGTCAAGCAACTGAGAGAGGAGGTAGCAGAGCTGAGGAAGAATGTTCACCAGTCACCACGGCCACTGAACCAGTTCAAACCCAGAACCAGACGGGCGTGCAGAGGATGTCAGGAGAGAGGCAATGAGGAGCAATGTGACCACTGCTTCAAATGCGGCCTGGCCGGACATCTCTCTCGAGGCTGTAGGGGTCAGCGGAGCTACAGAGGTAACAGTGACACTGTGAACATTTCTGGCCAAAGCATAGGAAGTGTATCCCCTGCCATTCAAGAACAGCTCAATGAGTCACGTGACACACAGGCTATCCTGAGAGACAGCATTCAACAGTTGGAAGAGAGACTGCAAGCAGCAGAAGGACCAGGTGAGCGTCTCGCGGGATCAGTGTATGTCAGCCACATCTCTCCACGACATCAATCTCAGCTGCTACGTCTCATTGGGAAGAAGTGCATGGTGAACTGCTACCTCAATGGCGTCAAGACTCAAGCCTTATGGGACACAGGATCGCAAGTTTGCCTCATCAGTGAAGTCTGGAGGAAGAAGTATATCCCAAAGGTGAGAGTCCGCGACACTGAAGAGCTGCTTGGCCCCGGCGCTCTGGTGGGAAAAGCCGTCAACCAGACAGACCTCCCGTTTCGGGGGTGGGTGGAAGTGAAGTTCCAGCTAGAGCCAGCCCAAGCCCCGCAGTTCATGCTTCAAGTGCCTATGCTGGTGACCAGTGAGAAGGGTGCAGCTGAGGAGCCGATCATCGGGTACAACGTCATCGAACAGCTGTTGAAGAGCGGGGTCGGCCACCCACAGGAGGTAATAACACAGGCTGTTAGCACAGCTTTCTCTTTTGACTGTAAAAAGACTGAAATGTTTGTGAAAATGATAAAAGCCAGTGACCCTGAGTGCAGCGATGGTGTGGTGAGAATGGGAAGGCAGAAGGAGGTGATACCAGCTGGCCAAGTGAAAAGTGTGAAGTGCTCGGTGAGGACAGGGCCCCTGATAGCCAGACAAGAAGCGCTCTTCATGCCTGACGAACAGGCCCCCTGGCCAGATGGTCTTAGTATGACCGAGAACATGTTAACACTGAGTAAAGGGACATACTCTCGCCTAGCCCTGCCTATTGCCAATGACACATGCCATGACATCACCCTGAGCCCGCGCACAGTCCTGGGGCAAGTCCAGTTAGTCAAAGCTGTGTATCCAGCAGAAGCCAAGCCAGTCGTTGCCCCCCCAGCCTCTCCTGTGGCGCCCCCAAAGGTCAGCAGTGAGGAACTTCAACCTGCTAAAAAGGAGCTGGATGACAGAGACAGGTATGATCCACCAATTGATCTGACTCACCTCCCCTTCATTCAGCAGCAAAAAGTGAAACAGATGTTGAGGGAAGAGTGTCAAGCATTCGCAAGAGATGAAGATGATGCGGGTTGTATCCCTTCTCTGCAACTCAAAATCAGACTCACTGACCCAACACCAGTATGACGTACTTATGTGTCTGTTCCTAAACCCCTACACAGAGACGTCAAGCAGTACTTAGAAGATCTCCTAAACAGGGGCTGGATTCAGAAGTCAAGATCACACTACTCGTCACCTATTGTCTGCGTGCGGAAGAAAGATGGGACTCTCCGTCTATGCTGTGATTATAGGGAGCTCAACCAAAAGTCACTGCCTGATCGCCATCCTATCCCGCACATTCAAGACATGCTCAACAGCTTACATGGTAGTGCCTGGTTTTCAGTGTTAGATCAAGGCAAAGCCTATCACCAGGGCTTCATGGAAGAGAGTAGTAGGCCCCTCACTGCCTTTATAACACCCTGGGGACTCTACGAGTGGGTAAGAATCCCATTCGGCTTGTCTGCTGCCCCCTCCGAATTCCAACGCAGCATGGAGGAATGCCTGGTCAGCCTGCGAGATGAGATATGTGAGCCCTACTTAGATGACAATCTGTGCCATAGTCAAACCTTTGAAAACCACCTGAATGATGTGAGGAAAGTGCTTCAACGTTATCAGCAACATGGGGTGAAACTGACTGCCAAGAAGTGTGAGCTGTTCAAGAACAAGGTCAGATTCCTGGGGAAGATAGTGACAAAAGAAGGCTACACCATGGATCCAGCAGAGGTGGCCCCAGTGCAAGATATGAAAGAACGAAAACCAGCTACCGTGGGTGAGTTGAGGAAACTACTTGGCTTCATCTCATACTACAGAGCATACATCCCAAATTTCTCTCGCATTGCCAAGCCTCTTTATGCCCTGTTGTGCTCTGACGCATCAAGCCAGGACGCCATGGTGGATCACAAGAAGCAAAAAGCAGTGTCACGAAAGAAAAAGCGAACCCAGGTGCCCTCACATCAGCGAATCAAGTGGACAGATGAGCATAGTGCAGTACTGTGTCAGCTGATAGATCACCTGTCTAGCCTCCCTGTACTGGGCTACCCCAACTTTGAAGAGCCGTTCGTCCTACACTGTGACGCCTCACAAGACGGACTCGGGGCTGTGCTCTATCAAAGACAGGAAGGGAAGCTGAGGGTCATTGCTTATGGCTCCCGCACTCTCTCTGCTCCAGAGAAGAATTACCATCTACACTCTGGTAAGCTAGAATTTTTAGCAATGAAGTGGGCCATCTGTGAGTGATTTAGAGATTATTTGTATTATGCTCCAAACTTTGTAGTCTATACAGATAATAATCCTCTAACATATGTGCTTACCACTGCTAAACTGAATGCAACATTGCTGAGATGGGTGGCCGAGTTAGCAGACTTCAGATTTACAATCAAGTACAGGCCAGGGAAGTCTAACTCTGATGCAGACGGGCTATCCAGAATGCCTCTTGATATCGAGAAGTACATGCTTACCTGTTCCCAGCAGATACAGCCTGAAATCTTGTCCAGTTTCTCCAAAGGTCTGTCCGTCCAGCAGGAAGAGAGAGAGCCGCTCCTGTGTCCACTGGCCATCACAACAGCAATTGCGGCGGCGAGCAGTGAAGCGCAGAATGACACAGTCAAGCAGATGTCCCCCGACGACTTAAGGGCGGCACAAGAGGAGGATCCCCTACTGCAGCAGGTGAAGCAGTGTGTCATCCAGCAGCAGTGGCCCAGGATCAGAGACGCACACAGTGAGTTGTCAGTGTTTGCTAGAGAGAAAGCTAAACTGTTGTGTGATGCTGACGGTGTTCTCCGGCGCCAAACATCTACACGAACACAACTAGTGATGCCACCCAAGTTTTAGCCGCGGATTCTGAACCAGTTACATGAAGAGATGGGTCACTTAGGTGTGGAACGGACACTCCATCTAGTCCGTGAGCGCTTTTTCTGGCCACACATGCAGAGAGACGTAGAGCACCACATTAACAACGTGTGCAGTTGTGTGAAGCGTAAAAGACCCCAGAGAGCAGTAAGAGCACCACTCACTAGTATCAAGACAACATACCCCTTTGAGCTGGTCTCAATTGACTTCCTCCATCTAGAGAAGTGCAAAGGAGGATACGATTACATTCTAGTGGTCATGGACCATTTTACACGCTTTGCACAGGCGTATGCCTGCAAAAACAACAGTGCTCGAACAGCAGCTGAGAAAATCTTTGGAGACTTTGTCCTCAAATTCGGCTTTCCCACTAAATTGCACCATGATCAGGGGAGAGAATTCGAAAACAAACTGTTTGCTGAACTCCAAAAGTACTGTGGAATCCAAGGCTCACGCACAACCCCCTACCACCCCCAGGGGAACGGTCAGGTAGAACGCTTTAATCGCACCCTGCTGGCCATGCTGCGTAACCTGGATGATGAAGCCAAAGCAGACTGGAAAAGTTCTCTTGACAAAGTAGTTCATGCATACAATGTCACCCGAAATGAGTCCACTGGATATGCGCCCTACTTCCTGCTCTTTGGCCGTAACCCGAGATTGCCTATCGACAGTATGTTTGGCATTCCACACAGTGATGGTAGTGTGTCTCATGAAGAGTATGCAAGGAAGTGGAAGCTCAGAATGGAAGAGGCATACCAGTTGGCCAACAAGGCCGCACGGGCTAGTGGGAAAAGAGGAAAAGAACTCTATGACAGAAAGATTCAGGGAGCAGAGCTACATCCTGGCAACAGAGTCCTGATCCGAAATCTTACAGAAAGAGGTGGGCCTGGAAAGCTGAGATCGTTCTGGGAAGAGAAAGTTCATGTAGTGGTGAAGAGAAAACATCCAGAAAGTCCAGTTTATGAAGTGAAACCAGAAGATGGCCAGGGTCGCACTCGAGTGCTTCATCGGAACCTACTGCTTCCCTGCAACTTCTTGCCGGTCGAGACACAGAAACCTGAAAAGAAAAGAGTTGAGAAAGGACACACAGATAAGAAAAGAACACAGAACAAACACCATACAGAACCCGAGCCTTCATCTGACTATGAAGAGGATGACTGGAGATGCATCGCTGGCTGGCCTGAAGAGGAGCCTGCAGAACAACAGAGCAACCTGAGAGCCGAGGCCATGGAGTTCCACCCACATCAGCCGATAGCAGAACCAGCACCTGGGGAAGAAGATGGTATGGCAGAGCCAGCGGGTGAGGAGGAAGAACAAGAAGTGGGTGAGCCAGAGGAAGTAGAGACTGTGATGGCCGATCCCGAGGAAGAGGGAGAGGAAGAGGTGTCGCCACCAGCCTCCCCGTCTGCAAGACAATATCCTTCCAGAATTAGATATGCACCTAGAACACTTACATATGACACTCTAGGACTGCCTACACTTAGTTCAAGTTAGTGTAAAATGCTTAGAATTATTGGCATTTAAGTTATGTTCATGCACTCTAGTTTTAGGATGAGTGTAGTTATTTGTTAGTTAAGGTTTATGCAAAGATATAAAGTAAAAGTTTAATGTATAAAGAATGGTTGAAGAAGAGATGAGACAGTTCACTTAGAATCACACTGTGGCTTTATTGTAGAAGAATTAGCCCTGGTAGGAGAAAGTAACAAATAAGTATAATTACTGACACTGTGAAAAGACTCTTACATAAGCAAGTAGAAGTGATAAGATGTTGAGTATTTTGCATGTGTGAAGTGTGAGATTCTATGATCTGATATGCTCCAGGTCAAAGGTCATCCTTTTCCCAGCTGAGACAGACTACCCGTGGCCACTGCGGAGAAATGGATGGTGGTCGTAGTGCACAATGACCTCCTCTATTTAACACATGATATTGAATTTGAGATAAATGTTATGTGATGTCTGTTATGAGATATGTGTCTTAGCTATGGGACTCTAACCTGTAAGCAATAACTGTTGGAAACAGTATGAACTGAAGCGGGAAATGTCGGGACGCCATTTAATTTAGCAGGGGAGAGTGTAGTGGACCCCCCCATTTTTGTCTTTTTGTTATTCCCTTATTCTCATTCTCTGTCTTTTTGTTGCCCTGTTATGA
>JAOEHJ010000011.1:29584701-29599064 GCA_025447855.1 Potamarius usumacintae
CAAAGGTCTGGTGGGCTTATGCCATGGGCTGCTGAGGTCAGTGTAAAGAGAGAGGGTTGGTTTTCTGCAGCAGAACTTGAAAAATGTGACAAATAATATATTGAAAGTTGGTAAATAGGGTGGGAGATAGGGATGACTTTTTTTTTTTTTTGGAATGTGTTGCAGGGATGCATGTATATTAACAAATGAAACTTAAGCTGACTGGATGAAATATGTAGGGTCCATACTGTCTGCAATGGAATACAGCTCAAAATAAATTTAGAAGTTACTACTTTCTTTCTATTTGCATTTTCTACACTGTCCCAACTTTTTCTGATTTGGGGTTGTCTTTCTCCCAAAGCTGATCCTTCTAAAGGATTCACCTATAGGTGAAAGGAAGGTACATGCTATATTTAGCAATTTTAACTAATTCCTCATGAATTTAACTACCCACAGCTCTGGTATTTAGAACTGATGTAGTGAAAAAGGTACCTTTCTATTAGGGTTGTAACCTCACACAGTGTTGTTCAGGGTTGCCAGGTCTCAGTGAGAGATCCATTCCAACTACATTTCAAAAGCTGCACGAAAAGCCTGTCCCAAACAGTTAATGTATTGTAAAATCAAGGTGCATTTTTTTCCCCCTTTAATTCTTAGTCTGTGCACCTTAACTGATTTCATTTTTCTACTCAGTTTTGTTTTAAAACTATTCCAGTTTGATGTAGAAACCTGGCAAACTTTTTGTGACCTTTTTCAGAGGTCGGTCTGAAGTCAGGCAGCTCTCGATAGCTCAGACTTCTTTTTGGAATCCTATGTTCTCCACTGTCCCTGAGTGGTCTTACATCTGCTGCTATGAACTGCCCAATCACATGCTGATTTAACCTGGGAATCAGCTGAGAATTTATTATAAAGCAGCAGAAAGTGTGTGTGTGTGTGTTAGGACAGGTGAGCTGGATTTATTGAATGGAGGGCTGGCTGAAGTAAAGTGAAAGAGTGCTGTATGAAGCATGATCCCCTGTCATCAGGCTGAGAGAGAGCTGTCTCTGACCTCCATAGCCATGCCAAACTTCCACAAAGGTGTGGAAATGTACAGCATGGAAGATCATGTAGAACATTGTAGAAAGTACATAAATAGGCAGGCACTGGCAGGAAGGAGGCATCACAGTTTTGTGATCATGAAGGAAGTAATGGAATGGGGGAAGTAAAGTGAGCCTGATCAATACCAAAAGACATTTGTAAATGGGTCTGAAGAGAAAACATCAACAGTTGGAAGGTGTTTTGTATCCATTCAAAAAATCCATTGTTTTTAACACAAGGACAAGTGTAACATGGTTCAAAGGAGTTTGAATTGCCAATACTCTTTTTGTATCTGTATTGCACAACACAGTTAATAGTGGAGTTCCATACTTAAGAGAATATGGTAATGCATCGACCTGATTTTGAAAGATTTCATGACCTGTACAATGTCTGTATGTACATACATACATATGATCAAATACCACCACAGGGTGCCTGATTGTAAATGCAAGGTAACGTACCTCATAAACACTTGACCACCAAACAGCAAAACTTCTCTTTATTTACATGAGAGGGGTGGGTTTTTATCCAGTGCTTATTTTTAATTTGCTTTTTAAAAATAATGTGGGGACTTTTTTACTAACACATTTTACAGATAATATTCACAAATGTTTCATATGAAACTATTTAAAACAGTTTTATTAGTCCACTAGTTTGTTAGATAATTGACAGTTTCTGTCATGTAAGGACAGTAGATGGACATAAGTACAGTTTTATTGAAACACGCTAGCAAACAGATCCAAAACGGAGACAAAGGCAGAGTCAAAAAACAAATGAGGCAAAAGACAGGACATCAGAGCTTGAAACAGGACAATCATGCTTAAAAGAGAAAATGCTCACTCTGTTTATGGATCCACAGGCTCACCTTCAAGTCAACACTCTGGTAGCAGCCCCAGCCAACACAATGTGAGCTCCATCGTAGCAGCTAAAAGAGCGGATGCTGCAGCAGAGTTGGCAGCAAAGGAAGCAGAGTATGAGATGCTATTGGAGGAGGAAGAACAAAGGGTGAAGATTCAACAATAAAAGAGAGATCTTGAAGTACAGGAATGTGAGCTGGAAAGACTTAAGGCAGAAAAGGACACCACAGCTGCATGAGCCAGGTTGGTAGTTTACAATCAGGATGTAATGCAGGACACTAGTGTCTACTCTCCTGAGCACAGTACTAGAGAACAGAAGCATGGGTCTCTGCAGCAACCTGTGCCTTCAGCTCATATGCAGCAGCCAACAAATGTCCCAAAAGCAGCATCACCTCCACAGATAGATGTGTCATATCTTGCTCAGACAGTCCAAGATACTTTAGTTGTGAACAGGCGCCCAATGCCAGAACCATCTGTATTCACTGGTGATCCAGCTTCATTGAGTGGAAGGCTTCATTCCCAGCACTTATAGACACAAATAACATCTCTTCAGCAGACAGATTATATTATTTGAGAAAATATACTGGAGATCCAGCACAAAAGACACTTGATAGCGTCTTTTATAGAAATGATGCAGCCTATAAAGATGCATGGAACCGTCTTAAACATAGACATGGACAGCCTTTTGTCATACAGAGAGCATTCAGAGGAAAAAAACTGGCAAACTGGCCAAAAACCCGCCAAAGGATAATGAGGGATTCAGAACATTTACTGATTTTCTACATGCATGACAGGGAGCCATGCCTCATGTCAGCCATGCCAGGCCCTGATATTTTGAATGACTGAAGAAAAAAAAAAAAAGTTCAAAAACTACATGACTGGGCAGTGTCACAGTGGAATGGTGAAGTCACTCAAGTTATGAAAGATAAGCAGGAGTTTCCTAGCTTCCAGGAATTTGTTAGTTACATGATAATGGAAGTAGAGGTCACCTGTAATCCCATAACCTCCTTCCATGGTCTTTGCTCAAAGAGCAACACTACCAGAAAGAAAAGAAAACCAAATTCAGTGTCCTTCCATACACAGACTGTTACAGAGACTGAAAACCACATGCAGTCAAAGACAGGTTTCAAGGCACCATGCATGTTCTGTCAAGATGACACATATTGCCTGCACTGCTGTCCTGAGTTGAAAGAGAAGTCTCTTGATGAAACATGAAAATATGTGAAAGAAAAGAAACTGTTATGGTTGCTTGAAGCCAGGCCATAGTGCAAAGGAATGCCATCAGAGATGCTCATGTGACACCTGTAAGGGCAGACACCCAACCTGTCTCCATGATGACTGTTACATTAAAGCCAAACCAACATCAGTGTCAAATCAGAGCACCACAGATGAAATAGCAACTACATTGTCCCTCAGTGTGGATACTGAGGAGCCATCTTCAAACACCTCCATGATTGTTCCAGTATGGGTTTCTTTTGTCAGCAATCCAGGTATGGAAAGGTTTGTTTATGCCCTGCTTGACACCCAAAGTGATACAGTCCTCATTGATCAAGAAGTTAACCATAGCTTACAAACCATAGCTCATCCTGTGAGGCTCAAGCTAACTACAATGATGGGAATGGATGAATTAATGCATAGTGAAAGGATCTCAGGTCTCAGAGTGCATGGTTACACCTCCACAACCTTCACTGATCTCCCTCCACCCTACATCAAAGACTGCATACCAGTGAATTGAACACACATTCCTACCTGTGAAATGGCAAGGCACTGGAATCATCTCAACACAATAGCAAATGAAATTCCACTGCAGCTGGAGTGTGAAGTTGATTTTTTTTTAATAGGATACAGTTGCTCAAGGGCACTGGCACAACAGCAAGTAATCTTGGGAGGAGACAACAAACCCTATGCAGTTCACACAGATCTAGGGTGGAGTACTGTAGGTTGTTCATCACCTCATCTTGACTCACAAAGCATCAGCATGTGCCACAGAGTTGCTGTCAGAGAGCTTCCTCTGGTGACTCCATCAGATGCCATTATGAGACAGATGACATTATGAGATGCCACTTCCCTGACAACAAGCAGTTAGCCACAGTCCAGCTCAGTCATTTCAAGAGAAAGCTGCTGAAGGATGAAACTTATAAGGAGCATTATGGTGAAGTTCATGAATGAGGTAATTGAAAAAGGTGATGCAGAAGTAGTCCATGGTGAGGCAAAGGAAGGAGAAAAATGGTCTATTGCTTACCATGGGGTTTATCATTCCAAATAACCAAAGAAACTCAGTTGTTTTGATTGTTCAGCCAAGTACAGTGGAACTAGCCTAAATATCCACTTATTGTCAGGCCCAGATGTGATAAATAATCTTACTGGTGTTCTCATCAGGTTCAGACAACACCAGATTGCACTGACATGCAATATCAGGAAGATGTTTCACCAGTTCAAGGTATGTGAAGCTAACAGAGACTATTTGTGCATCCTTTGATGGAAGGGTGGAGACCTGAATGCAGAGCCACAGGAATTCCACATGAATGTTCATCTTTTTGGTGCTGCATCATCGCCTGGATGCACCAATTATGGACTGAAACATCTTGCTAAGGAAAAGGAGAGCCTGTTTCCCCTCACCTCTCAGTTCACTATGAGAGACTTCTATGTTGATGACAGTGTCACAAGCCCAGCAAATGTGGATGAAGCCATTCAGCTTGCAAAGGAAGTTCAGAAACTCTGCATCATGGGTAAACTGAGAACGCACAAGTTTGTGTCTAAGAACAAATCAGTCCTAGAGAGTGTACCCCCATCTGAGTGTGCCATTTGAAGTAAAGGACTTTAACCTCAATGATTCTGCATTGGAGGGAGCCTTAGGGATACACTGGCACATTTGAGTCTGATTCCACATCTGCCTGAAAGATCAGCTAGCAACACATCGTGGTATACTATCCATAGTTGCCTCAATTTAAGATCCGTTAGAGTTTGTTGCTCCCTTCTTGCTCACTGGAAAAAGGGTTTGAATGTTCAAGCATGGTACCGGCTGGGATGAACCCTTTCAGAGTGAGCTACAGCCAGTATGGGAATGGTGGAAGGGTGATCTTGCAAAGTTATGGAAAATCCATCCAGCCATCCATTATCTGTAGCTGCTTATCCTGTACAGGGTCACAGGCAAGCTGGAGCCTATCCCAGCTGACTATGGGCAAGAGGCAGGGTACACCTTGGACAAGTCACCAGGTCATCGCAGGGCTAATGCAAGACACGTAGAGACAAACAGCCATTCCCACTCACACCTACGGTCAATTTAGAGCCACCAATTAGCCTAACCTGCATGCCTTTGGACTGTGGGGGAAAACATTAAACATGGAATTTGCATGTTCTCCTCAAATAGGTTTCCTCTGGATTGTGTGGTTTCTTCCCACCTCCACAAAACATGCTGGTAGGTGGATTGGCAATACTAAATTGTCCATATGCAAATGAGTGTGTGGATGTTTATGGTGTGTATTAATCCACTGGCATCCCCTCCAGGGTGAATTTCGTGCCTTACACTGCTAACTTTGAATAGACTCTGCTACCTTGACTAGGATAAATTGCTTAATGAAGATGAAAAAATGAATAGCATTAAGATGTGATAAGAAATACTTTCAAGAATATTCTGATATACACAGATATAAACTTACTGTCCACTTTATTCAGAACACCTATACACCTGCTCTTTATGCAGTTATGCAATCATTCAATTGTGTGGCAGCAATACAACACACAAAGCTTCATTTAATGTTCACAGAATGAAGAAAAAGTGTGATCAATGTGACTTTAACCATGGCATGGTTATTGGTATCAGATGGGCTAGTTTAAGTTTAACAGAAACTGCTGAACTCCTGGGATTTTCACACAAAACAGTCTCCAGAGTTTACACAGAATGGTGTGAAGAAGAAAAAAAAATGAGCAAGTGACAGGTCTGTGGATGGAAACATCTTGTTGATGAGAGAGGGCAGAGGAAAATGGCCAGATTGGTTTGTGCTGTCAGGAAGGATATTGTAACTCAAGTGATACATCATTACAACTGTGGTTAGCAAAAAAGAATCTCAGCATGCACAACACATTGAACTTTGAGGTGGCTGGGCTACGACAACTACAACAGCAGAAGACCACACTGGGTCCCACTCCTGTCAGCTGAAAACAGGAATCTGAGGCTATCATGGGCACAGACTCACCCAAACTGGACAGATGAAGATTAGAATAAAATCACCTGGTCTTTTTCCAGTCTTCAACTGTCCAGTTTGGGTACGTCTGTGCCCATGATAGACTTAGATTCAATAATTGGTTCATCTGTCATTTTAATTAAGGGGAAAAAAGAATGTGTATTTTTAAGTGATACCAACTCATTCCAGTGTACTCTGACCATAAAATGTAGAGCTCTGATAGTTCGATGCTCCAACTAGTATCATAGTGTGTATTATTTTCAATACACTGAGGTACTATTTGGTGCTAGATATGTGTACTTAATAAACTGAGACTTTTACCACACAGTTAACCCTTTTAAAGTGGTCAGAACGTTCATCAATGACAAAATATTAACTTAAAATTATATAAATATAATCACTTTCTCTTTAGCATGAACACTTTAGCCACTTTTCCACTAATATAACCAAACAGCCCAGAACAAATGGTATTTTAATATAGATACTGCTATTTAACTTATGAGGACACAATTCCCACCATAATCACTGCAATGAGACTTTCATTTGATTATCAATAAATGAAATAAATGTGATACCAGCAGATGCTCTCCAGTGGAAACAGAGGCTTCAAATATTATCTATAAGCAGCATCAACATCAAATCAACTTTATTTCCACATGAAACTGTATTGTAAAATAAGTTGTATTTGTAACCTCTCTGATTCTGCCACTTCACAGAGACAACTGAACATGAATTGACAAGAAGTGAGCACTATCAGAAAAGCAATACAGAATATTTGCAAAAGTAATACAAATATGGAATGGCAATTTCACCATGAGATTTCTCAGTAAGAATAAGGACCATATTTTATTTTGCATATTTTTTATAACATGACCTTAGTATCATAAAGTACTATCTGGATTATAAAATGAACACGAGAGAGGAAGTTATAATACTGAGGGCATGATAGGGCATTTGGCTGCAAAAAAAAAAAGCAGGTTAGGATTAATAGCTGCGCATTTAAATTTATTCTCCTCTCACACATTTAAAAGTAATGAGTGCAGACATTTAAAACCAGGAGACAATTATTTATGCTTCCACAGAGATTTCTGTGGCTTTAATGCAAGTATTTGTTTGCAAGTGAAATTACCCAGCTCTAAAATGGATCTTCTTTGCTCTTGTACAAAACCACACACCCAATTTATTCTTTGTACTTTGTTTCTTTCCACTCTTGGACTTTCAGTGTGATAACACTGCTAAATACTACAGTCAACATTATCAACCTCTAGAGCATTCTGTGCACATCAGTACATCAGGTGATGGGACGGATGGATTATCGGCTACATGTACACAAGAGTTGCATATGCAAATGCATGCACATTAACGTCAACTGAAAAAGGGTCTGACATTTCTCCCAAAAGATCAGTACATATTAGGGGTTGCATGGATACTACGTTTTTACAAAGTGACCAGTAATTTAAAACGTAGTCGACTATTCATCTTCTCTCAAAAGTCTCGGTGTGATCACTACTAGAAGAAGAAGAAGAAGCTTTTATTTGTCACATGGACACTCAAGCACAGCAAAATTTTTCCTCTGCACTTAACTCATCTGAAGCAGTGAACACACACATGAGCAGTGTGTGTATATAGCATCAACAAAGCTGACTTTGTTAGGACTGTTAATGTTATAGTCATGTTGTCTGTTGTTGCCCAGATGGGGATGGGTTCCCTTTTGAGTCTGATTCTTCTCGAGGTTTCTTCCTCATGTTGTCTGAGGGAGTTTTTCCTTGCCACCGTCGCCACAGGCGTGCTCACTGGGGATAGATTCGGGATAAAATTAGCTCATATTTTAAGTCATTCAAATTCCGTAAAGCTGCTTTGTGACAATGTTTATTGTTAAAAGCACTATACAAATAAACTTGACTTGACTTGACATGATAATTTCATTGAGCCTGAGCCAACTGGAGTCTCAGATTCCTGTTCTTGCCTGACAGGAGCTGAACCTGATGTGGTCTACTGGAATTGTAGCCAATCCACCTCAAGGTTCGACATGTTGTGCGTTCTGAGATGCTTTTCTGCTCACCACATAAACATAAAAATGGAAAATGTCCCCCAAGACTCCTGCCATCCCAATCCCACCCATTCCTGCCACTACCCTGGTTATACTATTCTGTTTCCTATGCGATATTACAGTATTACAAAATGTCATGAAGCAACATTGGATAAATACATCCTTGTAGCTAGAGTTGAAAGAGTAGGCATTGCTTCACAATATTGGGTGATTTTTGATGTATTGATGTTTTGTAATGGTACGTTTAGACTAGTGTTTACTATTGTTCCTCATTGTCTATATGCATGATACACAGCTATAAAGTATGCAAAGCTACCTATATACTTTCACCACATTGTGTAAATAAAGGTTTCCAATTTATCAAGGTCAAGGCTTTTTTTTTAATTGTCATTTCAACCATATACCGTACAGTTGGTACAATACACAGTTAAAACAAAACAACATTTCTCCAGGACCATGGTGCTACATTAAACATCACAGGACTACAAATCTATAAATACAACATAAAGTGCAGGAGTGCAGCAAGTGCAAACATTGTGGACAATAAGCTACACACAATACAAAGTGCAAACATCGACAATATAAAGTGCAAACAACAAAGACAGTGTAAAAATGACAACTAGCACAAACAACAGTATATTGCCAACCAGTACCTTTTACTGTTAACATGTGGAAAGCTGAGTGTGTGTATTGAGGTAGTATATGTTAAAAGGAATAAATAATAGTGAACATTGTGTGTGCAAGAAGCATTGTAAACCTTGTAAAAATGATAGTGCATGATTGTTCACAATGTTTACAATGCTTCTCACATCAGTTCCACTTATTTCCACCACTATAACAAAGCATAACAAGAAGACAGAGTCATCTATATCCCCGCCCTCTATACCAACTATATACCAAGTTTCAAGATATTCTTTGTCACTTTTTTCAAGTTCTGCTGCGGGAAACCAACCCTACCTCTTTACACTGATCTCAGCAGCCCATGGCATAAGCCCACCAAACCTTTGGTCCAGGTGAGCTAAAAATTAAAATTTTTCACATTTCTTAGTATCAAAAGGCACATATACATTACTCAATCAACACATATACCAACTTTTAAGACCATATCACTTATAGTTTTCAAGTTCTGCTCCGGAAATAAAACCTACCCCTAAGACTAACCTGAGAGATTAAGTTTAAAATTGTTTCCATGGAAACATGAAAAATTAAAATTTCTCAAATTTCTTAGAAACTAAGTCAAAATCTATTTTTTATTTAAAAATTTGAAATATACTTCTTTTCAAAAATCCAAAATAGCAAAAGGCACCAGTTCACATGTTGCTTGATATGTATACGAGGTTTCATGAAGAGATCTTCAGTAGTTTTAAAGATGTGGCCCAGAAACGAAAATGTGACTGGACGGATGGACAGAACCCATTTCTATATCCCCCGCCAAACTTCGTTTGGGCGGGGGATAATAAATAAAACTGCATAATATAATAATATAGAATAATTAGTACAGGGTCTTACATTAGTGGGTAAGTTACTCTTCTGGGTGACACTGGGTAGTGTCTTTATAACTTATTACCTCCTCTTTACAATTGTATACTGTCATGTCAAACAGTGCTGAGTGTGTTGCAAAGATGTTTAGTAAATGCGTCCTGTGAATAAGAGCCCTGGGATGAGCACAGGGCAGTCCTTATGACTACAACAGGTACAAAACACAATGATTAATAATGCCGAACTTAATGTACAGTCAGCAGACGCATGAATGCTTGGCCAATACACTTTCCCAAGAGCAAGATCAGAGAGCTTGTGAGAGATTACCAAGCCTCAAAGTGCGGTAAAAACAACACTAGCAAGCCCTGCCACATTAACTAAATCACTGTTCACTTCTTGTGAACCGCACTGATGCACTGATGAGCTACGGAAACATATTATGAGCATTTAAGGAAATTTGTTACAATACAATACACGTCCAATTAGACAGAATGCTGTGTGCTATATCAAAGCACGTCCGCAATAGTCCTTTTATTATAGTGGTAAGGCAAAGCACTATAAATATGAGATAACTACTTGAGTCCAATTTAAGTAGTTCAGGATTCTAGTAAACACATCATTTCGTGCAGTCGGACGTATCTTCTTCAGAGGCTCAGTTGAAGGAAATCACTACCTAATTTTGCCTAAATTACCTCTACATTGCAGGCTGTACATTCCCCAAGAGAAAGATGTTTTATTTTATCCATCCTATTTGTATCTGTGCAATCCACTATTTTAAATTCCACAACTCTAGATCAGGATTAATAGACGGAACTCAATCTGTGCTGGACTTTGAATAAACAGCATCACATTTGTGCTGTGTTTTTGAATTTTATTTTATTTTTTGCTTTTTGTATACACACATTGATAGCACGTCTCGTTTGCTGGTTGTTTGGTGAAAAAAAGTCTTTGAACACAGTCTCTGGAAATGAAGTCATTTAAAATAAAAACGTAATGCTACTTTTTTAAACTTCGCCAAAATCCAATTTTGCTTCGAAAACAACAGCAAAGCAAGCTTTCCCTGAAGCTTATCTGTTTCCGTTGCAACACAATCTCATCTTGAGACAAGCTCTTCACACTTTCCTGGCAGCACATTAGTCCTTTAATCAGACCTGCCACCCAATTGGAGTCCTGCATAATGTTGGCCTTGTCCTAAGTGCTGCCACACTACAGACCTTTCCCAACACTTCCATCCTGATAGCATATCAATCACAGAGGCCCTAGTCTTCCGCCTGGTGGTCCGCCTTGTCACTTGGGATGCAGTCCACCCATTGAGGTCTTCATATCACAGTGCTTATCAGTTCACTCATTTTCTCTCATTATGGGGAGCGTGCACTTTCAAAGCCTGGAAATGGGAGAAACCTCCATAGGGGTTCTTTGATTTTATTTTTGTTTTGCTCCTGTACCAGTCCATCAGAGGACCTATATTTGTAATAGGGATGCAAGTGAATAAGAATACATTATTTGGAATGAACGTATAACGTGTTCTCAACAGATACAAAGGTAAATACAAATAGGAGGAGCCCTATGCAGTTTGGTTGTTTGGTTTTGTGTGTGGGTGTTTTTTGGAGACCTTTTCCTTTTCTTGTTTTAAATTTTTATTATTATGTCACTGATTGTGCTTGAGGCTTCAGCTTGTCCATGACTCTGCACAGGATAAGTGGTTACGGATAATGGATGGATGGATGATTGTGCTTGATGGCATCTTCACCTGTGTAAAGGTGCCAATCATTGTGCCACATACGTATGTTTTAAAAGGAAAATACTTTTTTTTTTAGGAAAGTAGGTTAAATAATTTCTACAGTCTTGTGAGTGCAATATTTAAATCATTGTGTTCAATCCTGAGGCTTCCAAAACCTTCTGGTTTTCACCCCATGACATCACAGGCCTTTGATGTGAAAGACCTCTCTCTTCCAAGACTAAGTTCGCATGCATATTGTTCTCTTATTTCCGTTTCTGTAACATTTTAAGTTTTTATGAAGAAGGGTTGCTCACCCTTTGTCCAACCCTCCTCATTTCTCATCCAGGCTTGGGACCGGCCATGGCAGAGTTTTTAAATCGTTGTATGTAATGTTTCTTTTATGCCAAAAAATAAATAAATAAATAAATTGGCCTCACTCTTGAAGGGTGCCAATATTTCTGCAGCTGAGATACACCTTACTTTTACCCCCATTTCTGAGATGTGAATTCTAACCTGACAGCTTTTTACAAAGACCTTTCTTTCTTTCTTTCTTATCTACACTCTGTATTAAAGTTGCCTTGACACATTGATGCTCTGCTTTAGTACTTTCAATTTATGTCTCATTTTAAGATTCTTCAAGTCCACTCCCTTTATATTTCAGGATACCACTTGACGCCAGCTCCATAAAAGTATTGTCCAGCAGCAGTTCCCGGTTTTGTCTTCTATCTATTTCAGTAAACAAATAAGAGTCCTTCAGACAATAGAGTACGTAATATTTTGGAGCCTGGAACGTAGCCCTTGTCTCTAAGGAACAATGATGCTCTTAGATGCACTCTATAGTGCTTCAGACAGACCCTCCAGAAAGAGGAGACAGACAGATAAGAACCAAAGGACAAATTACCCCTCACTGTCACATGCACTGTGTGTCACGTACAACGGTAAAAACTACGCAACACTTAGACCCACCACAACAGCACAGTGACTCTACTACTGTACTCCTTTATAGATTTTGCTTTATATAATTATTATGACTTTGGAACCTTTAAAACATCATATCACTCAATTAACTCAATCAATTTTTTTTAACTTATATTTGTTGTATCTGGTTCTAATCTTCCTGAGCTTCATTTCAACATTAACTATGCATCAAGTCTTAAGAAAAAGCTTAGCTTGGCTTTCCTTCATATCTATTTATTAATTTATTTATATCAATTCTACATTTATCTTCTGTATTAATATGCATTACTTACCCTAAAAGTAAATTAAATAAATAAATAAATAACAGTAATTAAAATCCTTAAAAGCACCTAAAATCTTTGAATTTATTCAAAATAATTAGTTTTAAAAATACACTACACTGTCAGAAATAGGGGTACAGTAGGAGTCAATTTCTGTACTGTCTACACAAATGTACCCCCTAGGGCTCATTATTGGACTTCAGGGTAACTATGTGTACTGTTTTAGGATCAAAAAGGTACATATATGTTCCCAATCAGTATATAAATAATACAAATAAATACCTTACAGGGTCCTGCCCAAGTGACAAGCCGTAGTACTCCTAAAGGTACAGTGATGTACTTTGTTTTCTGAGAGTGTATATGTTTTTTTGTTGTTTTTTTCAAAGTAAAAGATACACACAAGCTACAAAAGAAGTACCCTTGAAAGTACCAATACAGCGAGGAGGAAAAATACAGTTTAGGTGAATAAGGGTAGCATTGCTGCTCCGGGGTCTTGGGTTTGATCCTGAGCTCAGGTTACTGTCCGTGTGTAGCTTCTGTGCATGTTCTCCCCATGTTCTCTGGGTTCTCTCATTGCAGGTGGGTGGATTGGGTCTGCTAGATTGCCCTTGGTGTGTGTAGGGGCTTCTACTGAGATCACATTCTGAGATTTTCATGCTGTGAAAAACAGGTTAGGCTTTTTCTTTTTCTTCTTTTTTCCTTTTTTTTTTATATGTATTTAAGTGATCATGAACTCGTCAATGAGAACTTGTTCAATTTACACAAATGCTACATTTTTACCAGACAAAGAAAGCATCAGAGTTTTACTGTTTAAAAATGTTTATAACTTTCATAACCCATTTCACAATAACTTAAAAAAAAAATGAGCAGGACATAACAGAATCTTCCTGACTCCCAGGTGCATGTGAACTGCACAAAGTCACTCAGCCAGCTTTGTGGTTTTATTTTAGCATCACTGAGTAGTCTAAACAAAGAAGGGTCAGTTGATATTCAGTATAAAGAAGAATATCTGATCCCCAAGGTGAAGAAAAGCTGCGAAACAATTGAAGGAAGCGCATTAACTTTTACATCAACGAGTTTTAATAGGTCTAATTAATACAGGCAGTTATAGCGTCTAACTATAATACTGTTTGTGCGAGCAAAGACAATTACCAAAGTAATAGTAAATTGTGTTTTGCAT
The DNA here is from genome assembly GCA_025447855.1 of Potamarius usumacintae. NCBI lineage: Eukaryota > Metazoa > Chordata > Actinopteri > Siluriformes > Ariidae > Potamarius > Potamarius usumacintae. The sequence continues at coordinate 29,598,463 of JAOEHJ010000011.1, forward strand.
TACCAAATATGCAGCATCTACAGTAAGACACTAAAAATAGTCATTGTCAAACCATGGGGGGGGGACGACAACAGCAACACGTGCCCGAGATACCATCATGTACTGATTATGACTGTATTATTGAACTAGTTTAAGAAAGATCCAAAAAAAAAAAACTAAAATGTTTGAGATGAGCTGAAGTTGTGTGTTTAATTTTTGGTGTGGATTTAAACTTAAAGTGTTAAAGGGAAACCTTGGGATTTTCTTTTACCTGGGCCCTATTTTCCAATCTTTTTGGGTCCAAATTTTTTAAAATCATTTTTAAATAGTATTGAGTTAGAATGCTATAACCGGCAACAGCAACACAACAGTACAGTGCAATCCTACAAAGCAATCATCCGTGTCAAAGTAAACTGCTTGTTTTTGCCACTGAAAGGCTCATAATGTTATTATAAATATCTGACAACATGGAAACGATCCTTACAGAGATACACTTGTGTCTGTTTACCTCAATAACTGGAAAAAAAACCTGTACAAAATGACTGTTTCGTTTAGGGTTAGTAATGAGGTAAAACAATTAAATAATGATGTGATTTGAAACAGGTGATTGAAACCATGATTCC
>JAOEHJ010000011.1:30397605-30408983 GCA_025447855.1 Potamarius usumacintae
CTCTGTTTCTCAAAATCCAGTGAATGTGGATAGAATAAAATAGTTATTCCACTCAATCTCGTCATACATGGCTTATAACCAACTCGGCACTATGCGCCTCGTCTGCTATCAGCTCATGTATGACTCAATTTCTTGGAATAACTGTTAAATAATAACTTCAACTTTGTCTCAGTTATTATTCATGGATATTCTCTTTGCCTTCTGTGAATAATTGTTAAATAATCACTGTCATGGTGGTGTGATACAGCCCAATGCGAAGAAAGGCTACCAACCTGAAGTTGATTATTTTCCTATAACAGCATGTCCTGAGGTGTTTTATTCCTCTTACATCACAGCAATTTTCCAACGATTATAATTTCTTTTTTTTTTAATTAAAGAACGGCACATCATACAGTTGTACTTTTTATCCATTTCAAGCTACATTTACTCTTGTGGAACGTCTGTGAAACATGTTAGTTCCTGTTATCACTTATGTTATAGCAGCTAATGTATAAACAGTTGCTCCCTCACTTTCTCTTGAACTTAATAAGACAGAAAGCAGAATCTGACCAATCAGATTAGAGAATTCATTAGCACAGTGGTATAAATATTGAAATATTTAAATAATATTGGCTGGCGTTGAGTGGTATATCAGATATATTCCATTCAGCTAGCATGGCACTGAACGAGTTGAAGGCAAGTTCAATATCATGCTAGCTGAATGGAATATATCAGATATACCAAGAAAAAAAGCCAGCCACTATTATTATTTTTATAAATACACATGCCTTTTGGATATTCAATGCATCTTTCTTTTTCAAAATTCTCTCATAATCTTTGTATTTAATGAAGCAAACCTGGCGGCCATGTTTGTTTACAAATTGTCACAGTCACTCGCTAGCACGGAAGTTTTACGTCTCTGACATGTGACGTCATGTTGCAAAATTGTTTGCAAAAAAGATTAGTTCTCCCCCATGGGGAGAACATCAGAGCAACTGCTTTCTTCAAGGCAGGAACAGGGAGTGACTCTGCCATCTTTGCTTTACAATACTGAGTCTTTTGCACACATAATTCTTCTGTTGCATGAGGGATTGATGTTGTCTGAGTATATACATCTTGTTTAGGACCTGTGGTCGACACAACAGACTTCCCTGATGGCATCAGCACTGGCACATCCCTCCACAGACCAACAAAGAAAGACGATGAAAAGTCGTGCAGAGCACGATACTTGCAAAAATCACAAAGAAACAGAAGTTATGATTGATTAGGTGTTTTTACAAGATTTGACCTTGGTGACCTTGACCTTTAACCTTGACCCACCAAAAACTAATGATGTCTTTGTGTGACCCTAGTGAGCTGTCCTGTCCATTTTGGTGAAGATTGGTCAAGAAATGCCGACGCTAGAGCACCAAAAACAAACAGACAAATGGACAAATCAACATACTTGCAAAAATCTCCGATGTTCACAAGTAAAAAGACAAGGCAGTAACAGTGCACACAGAAGAGTGTTGACCCTACTGAGACATGCTCAGAACCATAAGACACAAGTATAGCCCAAAGCAAACAGCGAAAACATCTGATGCTATGTGATTGGTCAAAGACATAGGCAAAGATTTTTCTCATGAACCGGGGTTACGCATTTGCTGCTGGTCCATGCCATACCACACCACTGTCCTTTTGTACCAACAGTTCTTCTGGTATATGACGGACAGACAGTGTTACACCATACTGGTACAGCACAGCAAACCAGTGTTCAAAATTAATGTCATGCACTCAACAGAAGTTATTCCATACCCAATAAGCATTACTTGTCCGAGAACACCAAGAAGGGGAACTTGACATTGCTTGACTTCTACAAGGCATGAATGGGGGTTGAACCCATAACCTTCAGTTTACAAGACCAACACCTTCCCACTTGGCCACAACATGTTAGTAACATACAAACAAAAGATTATTTGTACCCCAAAGGGAGAATGAGAAGCTTGCCAACTAGCATGCTTTTTAGAAAGCATGAAAGAGAAAAATCTTAGCCTATGTCTTTGACCAATCACATAGCATCAGATATTGCTTGGGAAATGAACATTGGAACGCTGCATTTGCTCCTTGGGCGCAAATTAAACTGCTGCAAAGGTAACAAGGGTGAAAGACAACTGCCTCACCTCAAGCAGCATCAAAGATTGCTGGGAATGCCCTTTCTGTGTTTCATAACACTAAGAAGAGAGTGTTGGAGATGCTGCGATTGAACCCAGGACATAATATATGCAAAGCAGGCACTCTACTATTGAGCTACATCCCCTACATGCAAGCTAACAGGGGTGGTAAGCAAAGTTAGAATAATTGTTTACAAAAAAGCTTATTTCTCCCCCATAGGGAAAACATCAGAGCAACTGGTTTCTTCAAGGCAGGAAGGGGGAGTGACTCGGCTACCTTTGGTTAACAACACTGCATCCTTCTCACTTTTGCACACATAATTCTTCTGTTGCATGAGGGATAGATGTTGTCTGAGTATATACCTCTTGTTTATGACCTTTGATCGGCACAACAGATTTCCCTGATTCAATCCAATCCAAAGGAATCAGCACTGGCACATCCCTCCACAGACCAACAAACAGATGAAAAGTCATGCAGAGCATGATACTCGCGAAAATCACAAAGAAAGGGAAGTTATGACCGATTAGGTGTTTTTACAAGATTTGACCTTGGTGACCTTGGCCTTTGACCTTGACCCACCAAAAATTAATGATGTATTTGTGTGACCCTAGTGAGTTGTCCTGTGCATTTTGGTGAAGCTTGGTCAAGAAATGACGATGCTAGAGCACCAACAAACAAAAGGACCAACAGACAGATCAACATACTTGCAAAAGTTTCCGATTTTTGCAAGTAACAAGGCAGTAACAGTGCGCACAGAAAAGTGTTGACCCTGCTGAGACATGCTCAGAACAATAAGACACCAGCACGGCCCAAAGCAAATGGTGAAAACACCTGATGCTACAGTATGTGATTGGTCAAAGATACTTCTTATGAACCAGGATTACGTATTTGCTGCTGATCCATGCCATGCCACTGGCCTTTTGTACCCACAGTTCTTCTGGTGCATGACAGACAGACAGTGTTGCACCGTACTGGTAGAGCACAGCACATCAAACCAGTGTTCAAAATCAACATCATGTGGTGCAGGAGTGACATAACTTCTGTCATGCCCAATCAGCATTACTTGTACAAAAACAGCTAGGAGGGGAACTTGACATTGCTTGACCTTTTACAAGGCATAAACTGGGGTTGAACCCATGCTCTTCAGTTTACAAGACTGACACCATCCTACTTGGCCACCATGCCCAAGCTAGTGCCATGTTGGTGACATACATACAAAAGATCATTTCTACCCCATAGGGAGACTAAAATCACCACCATAGACAGCTGGCAAGCAGTATTGCTCAGGCAAAGAAGATTGGAACACTGCATTTGCTCCTTGGGCACAAATTGAACAGCTGCAAAGGCAAAAGACAACCACTTCACCTCAAGCAGCAAAGTTTGCTGGGACCTCCCTTTCTGTGTTTCACACCACTAAGAATAGAGCTTTGGAGATGCTGGGGATTGAACCCAGGACCTTATACATGCAAAGCATGTGCTGTACCACTGAGCTACATCCCCTTGATGCAAACTGACCCTGGTGGTAAACAAAATTAGAATAATTGCTTGCAAAACGATTATTTCTCCCCCATGAGGAGAACATCAGAGCAGCTGGTTTCTTCAAGGCAGGAACAGGGAGTGACACCGCCATCTTTGGTTTACAATACTGAATCTTTGGCCACCATGCCCGAGCCATACCTACAAAAGATTGCTTCTACCCCATAGGGAGAATGAGAAAATCAACAGCTTTGGAGACGCTAGGGATCGAACTCAGGAACTCATATGTGCAAAGCATGTGTTCTACCTGTGGTATAAATATTCGAATAACATTGGCTGGCGTTGAGTGGTATATCAGATATGTTCCATTCAGCTAGCATGATCCTGAAAGAGTTGAAGACGAATAGCTGAATGAAATACATCAGATATACCAAGAAAAAAAGCCTGCCAATATTATTATTATTACACATACACATACTTTTGGATATTCAACGCATCTTTCTTTTTCAAAATTCTCTCATAATCTTCGTATTTAACGAAGCAAACCTGGTGGCCATGTTTGTTTACAAATTGTCACAGTCACTCGCTAGCGCGGAAGTTTTACGTCTCTGATGCCTGACGTCATATTGTCTTGACAACCATGCAATATCCTAAACCATATTCAACGCTCATTCTCCATTGGGTAGAGTGACATAGTACACGTAGGATAAACAATATGCTAATAATATTGCATGCTATCAAACCAAATGAATGAAAACTGCTAGAAGGGAATCGAATACATGTTTTTATTCCATCGAAAAAGTGTCCTGTATGCATAACACTTAGTGTTCTGACAACTTATGTCTACGTATTTGCCTCACTATCTATCTATTTATTTGTGTGTTTCTCTGTCTTTTTGTCTCTCTATCTGTTTGTTTGCCTGTCAGTCTTTGTGTTTATTTTCCTGTCAATCTAATGTCTATCTGTCTGTCTGTCCGTCATAGACAATTCCTAGGGTTACTTTATTACTTGACTCTGGCAATAGAAAAGTACGTGTGTGTGTGTGTGTGTCTCAGTCTGCTTTAAGGCCTTTCAGTTATTCATGCATGATCTTACGTGGGTTCCTGATGTGCCAGCTTAACTCACGGAGTCTCTCCAGATCTGTAAGATAAAAACACCCAAGTGGGGATCAGGACACTTCGTCCAATGACCATTTCGTCCAATGCCATTACATCCAACAGTTGAGACATTTCATCCAAAGCCTTTTTGATACGCACTATCAATTATTTTATATGTGTGACAAAATTGAGGTATAAACAAACCATAATTCATTTAAACGTGAAACTAGCAAAAGGTTGGGTGAGGCACAAACAGGCTAAATCAGGCAAAGACAAAAACAGAAACTAAGAACAGGAAACAGGATCGGAATACCAGGGAATCTATACAGGAGAATAAGGCTTGGTAATGCGCACTGACGTGGCGTAATACTTTGCACTGAAAGTGCGTTTTCTCAATCTTTATATAGGCACGCTGATGCCTCTTGATCATATGCAGGTGAGCCTCATTAACAGCGCACGTGCGAGAGTCTGCTCGGTGTGCCCCGGACTGTGCATTCGAGAGTCCGCTTGGCGCACGTGCAGTCCGGAGCGCACCGAGCGGACTCTCACACGCGCGCTGTTAATAAGGCTCACCTGCACATGACCAAGAGGCATCAACGTGCCTATATAAAGACTGAGAAAACGCACATTTTCTCATATCTGGATGTCATATCTCATACTTGCCAAGGATATCTGGTAAGTGTGAGTATAGATTTTCTATGTAATTTGGTCTAATAAAAACGATCTCTCCCCACAAGCGGCCCCAGACGAACACGCCCGAAGTTGACATTCGCTGATTCCTATCATTTCTGGTTTCGTTCTCATTTTGCAAAAATATGTTTTGCTTCGGTCAAATTCCACTGAGAATTCCTCCTTTTTTTGAACAAACAAATACCTGAAATATAAAATAATTGATGATGCATGTTGGATGAAGTGTCTTAACTATTGGATGAAATGGTCGTTGGATGAAATGACCTGTATCCCCCAAGTGCAATGGCAAACTCAGACTTTCCCCAGATTCCACACTCGGTTTTTCAGTGTTCGTGTATTATGCACACACTATTCCGCTCTAACAACAATGAAGATATGCAGTTAAATGAAATAGCTTGGCCAATAAAAACGAACTGCATTTGTATGATTATAATAATAACAGTTGTATTTCTATATTTATGATTTAATAATTCTTCTGTTATTTGAAACCTCGAGCTTCAGACAACAATCATGTCTTTGGTAATCAGCTACATTTGCATTCAAAGGAACGATGTACCTTATAATTTTGGCCAAACTATCAAAAAGTATGTAGGCTAGACATTTTCTTTTAGGCTTTTTTTTTTTGTGATACTGCCAGATCTTAGATGACAGAAAGAGGGAAATTGTACCTTCAGCAGTGAAATTAAAGCTGGAGGAGATGTCAGGCCTGTCAATCACTTTCGCAGTGTAAAGGCCCAGATCCTCCTCCGCAGCTGCACTGAAGGTGAGAATAGATCTGCAACACATACCCTTATCTGTAAACCTTTTATAACTTTATTTTTGTACATTATATACAATAATTTTACATTAATACTATTGCATCTTTATGCCAGAAAACCTTCTCTTTACCCCTCATCACTATTTCACTGTTTCTTTACAATTTACTTTACACAACATTTTTACTTCTGATTTTATTGTTTTTAATAACTACTTATTAACTGAGTGTGAGGTCTTTACGGGAAAATATTGGACCGAGGTCTTGACAGTATGGCGAGGGCCGTACAAAAAGACAGAGGTCTGATATTTTCCTGTGAAGACCAAGCAAGCAAGGTTAATAAGGAGTTTATTATATGGCTTTTTTATTTCTAAGATTAAAATAGACAGTCATTATAATGAGGCATGATGCTGCTTTTAGTCACGTCATATTTGTAATATCGTTGAGTCACGCATGCAGAATAAACGGCTAGCGGTTTCAAAACTGAATTTCTGTTAGCGGTTTCTGGATGCTCTTCGTTGCTCATTTCTTGAATAACTTGGTGACTCTTGTTTGTCTTTTGGCTAGATTTGATTCCGTTTTGATTTTCAATAAAGCATTTTTTGTCTTTTAGTTTTTCGCAATATTGGATGGCACAACAGTGTAGTGGTTAGCCCTGTTGCCTCACAGCAAGAAGGTTCTGGGTTTGAACCCCACAGCTGACAAGAGCCTTTCTGTGTGGGGTTTTCATGTTCTTGCTGTGTCTGCATGGGTTTCCTCCGGGTGCTCAGGTTTCCCCCATGGTTCAAAGACATGCAGATTAAGTAAAAATACCCAGCCACTGCACAAACTGGTCCTAAGCCAGGGAGGGTTGTATCAAGAAGGACATCCAGTGTAAAAATCTATGCTGAAGGGGTTGAAAATCAATTGGGGCTTTGCCCTGTATTCTTCCCCTGTCACAAAACTATGTGATCTATGTGACAAATCTAATAAATTAAATTAAACATTGAAAGCTGGCGCATTGGAAAGAAAGTCTGTAATCGCCCATGGGCATTATGGGAAAATCCTGCCCACCAAGGAACCAATCAGAGCACATGATTTTACCGGAAGTAGCTCGTGCCATATAATAAATATTTTAATGCCTAATATTTTCTGCACCAAATACATTTTCAAATGAATGATGTAACTTTATTACTTTAAACTACATTAGAAGTAGCTTTCGATTATTTATCAACATCTCTTTACATCCTTACTGTTGTGTAATTTTACACTTGTACAACCTATCTTTACAACTTAATTGCTGTATATTTACACTTTAAGACCTGTTTACACTTTATTAATACATCATTTTTCACTGTTTCTTTTGAACTTTATATTTGTCTTGTATCTTGTCTAAAACTGTCACAAACATTTACCTCTCAAAGTGTTCTTAGACACAATTTTTGCCTTTGCTAAGGAATGTAATGAACACACTTATTTTGCTTGGTCTCCAAGTGGGCTCGTCCTGCATCGATAGCCTCTCTATAGTTCTTCGTCCACTCAAACTGGGTTTGGGCAAGGGTCTCTGGTGTTTCGAAGCTCAAGAAGATGAAGCCATCATTATCAACCCCAATCTCGATGTCTCTGGATGCTGTACAGTAAAGAAGTAGATATGCACTTAGTTCTGTGATGAATAAGATGTATTAAAAAGTTTTTGTCCATCAAAAACAACATTAAAGACACTTTGAATCAGCAGAACAAAGTTCCTGGGCTGTGTTAAAAGAACGGACCTGGGTCAGTCTGGGCTGTAATGGGATCTGTGGGGAAAGAAGGTCTTCCCACTCCAGCACTGTTGACGGCACACACACGGAGACGGTATGTCTGACCCGCCTGCAGCCCTGAAACCTGACAGCAAAGTCAACATAAGTCTCTTGTAAGCCACTGGTCGCCATCAATTTTAGGATTCTTTAGCATGTGTGTGTTTTTTTAAAACTGCGAAACAGTATCATTTAATGCTATATACTGACCTTTAGGTATGTGTCTGTGATTGGTTCCTGGGTCACTGTGGTCCAGTCCTCTGACTCCTCCCCCTCACTGATCTCCACAATATAACCAGTGATTTGTGACTGACCTTGGTACAGAGGCTCCGCCCACAGCAGAACCAGAGATTCCTGCCGCACCTCTCTCAACTCCAGGTCATACGGGCAACCTAAGAACATCATGGTAACCGTGTATAATGAAAACTACTGATTTTTTTGGTGGCTCTAACTGGCTCATAAAAAAGGTCAGTTCCAATCATCCACCATTTCATCCATCCAAACAGTCTACTGAATGGTCAGTTCATTCATTCACACATCTGTCTATTCATTCAAACATCCAACCTATACGATCATTAGGTCCATCCATCCATCCATCCATCCATCCAGCCTATCCAAAGGTCAGCTAATTCATTCTCCCATTAGTCCAACTAACTATCCATCAGTCCATCTATCCAACCAAACCTATTGATAGGTCAGCTAATTTATCCGTCAATCACTTCATCCATCCATCTATCAAACCAACCATCAAAACCCAGTTTATTTAAACATTCATCAGTTCAACCATTATTTATTTTCCATTTAAACATGTAATGGATGTCTGTTAATTCACACACTAATCCATCCATTCAATTAATAGATTGATCCATCTATCCTTCCATCTTCCATTAATCCAACCAACCTATTAATAGTCTCTGTTTATTTATCCATTCACATTATCAGTACTTCCACTGCTCCATCCATTCATCTATCCAACCAACCAACCAACCAACCAAGCACACTTACACAAGCTATGAATATGTCTGTTAGTTCACATACTAATCCATTCATTCAATCAATAGATTGATCCATCTATCCTTCCATCTACCATTAATCCAACCAACCTATCTGTTCATCCATCCATTCATACCATCAGTACGTCCATTGTGCCATCCATTCATCCATCAAACCAACCTATTCAAAAGTTAGCTTATTTAATGAACCATCAGTTAATTCATCCAAGCAAAGTCCATCAAATCAATCTATCTAAAGATCAGTTTATTTAGACAGTAATCCATCCATCCATCCATCCAACCAAGCACACTTACACAAGCTATGAATATGTCTGTTAGTTCACATACTAATCCATCCGTTCAATCAGTAGATTGATCCATCTATCTTTCCATCTTCCATTAATCCACCCAACCTATTAATAGTCTATCTGTTCATCCATCCAGTCATACAATCAGTATGTCCATTGATCCATCCATTCATCCATCAAACCAACCTATTCAAAAGTTAGTTTATTTAATGAACCATCAGTTAATTCATCCAACCAAAGTCCATCAAATTAATCCATCTAAAGATCAGTTTATTTAGACAGTAATTCATCCATCCATCCAACCATCCATCCAACCAAGCACATTTAACCAAGCTATGAATATGTCTGTTAATTCACACACTAATTTATCCATAACTTTTCATGTTATTACATTTTATTTCATTTCAGTGGTATGTTTATAAAGCGACTCCCTACCTGCTGTCACTGGTAAAACTTACTATGCTTTTGGGAGCATTATGATGCATTATGGTTAATAAACATTGATATCACTCTCTAAGAATTACACTATATGAACACTTAAACTCACTTTCTGTATTTCTTAAAACATCTGGTATGTTTCCTAACCAGGCCATGCCCATCCATGAATTCCGGCTATACTGCGTCATGTGGAAGAGTTGACTCATCAACTGACATAGCCAGATGCATTGCAGTTGATAGCTGTGTATTGTATTTCTCTTCCCAGAAAAAGAAATGCTCTCCTAACAGCAAGAAGGCACCACGGAGGTCAAATAAAGGAAAAAGAATAGTCTCCATCGAGCCTGTATCCTACAAGGGCTTTTCAGAATAACATCCAGACAGACACAATGACTCTGGCAGGATAATAATATAGTAATAAAATACTACAGAGCTGTGACTCTGTTATAATGAAGTACAGTGTTGTCTGTTTGAAAGCGGTTAATTAATTTTCAGTCACATTATAATGATTTGAAGAATGTAGGGAGAGATGGTTCTGTGGATTTAATACACAAAACATGTTGTCTAACACAGTTCGTCTGTGTCTTTTAATCATAAAACAAGCACAGCAGAAGGACTTAAGCAACTCTGAGGTGAGAAACATCTGTAACACTTTGTTTTTCATGCTGTTTATGGATAAGCGTGTGAAGAAAACCTTGTCATGACAGGGTTACATCCCCGATTCCTGACCAATGAAAAGCTCCAGTATTTACACCTACTGACTTGAGAGCATGTGAATATAAATAATAACTTCATTCATTTTCTAGTCATCCATATCCTGCTCAGGATCACAGTGGGCCTGGAATCTATCCTGGAAACACTGGTTGAGAAGTAGGAAAACACCCTTGAGGAATGCCAGCCCATCACTCGTTTACATCTATGGGCAATCTAACACAGCCAATTCACCTACCAGCATATTTTTGGGATGAGGGAAGAAACCGGAGGACCTTGAGGAACCCTGTATTGATATGAAGAGAACATACAAAACTCCACATAGACACGAAATCGAGGTTAGGACTGAACTGGGAATCTTGGAGCCATTGAGACAGCAACGCTAAATGATGCACCACTAGGTAACAGTTAACCAAACAAAGGAAACACAGCTCTGTGCTTGAGTTGCGTTCTGCCTCATTTGTAAGTTGCTATGAAAGAAATCTCAAATTAAGAAATGTTAATGTGAGACTCTCACCAGGTTCAGGCATCGTCCACCTCTCACACAGAAATGCCTCACTTGGTTCAGATGGTTTGCCGATTCCGACCATGTTGGCTGCTATTATACGGAACTGGTAATAATGCCCCTCCTGAAGACCAGGAACCTTTTAAGATGACAAGAATGAAGAGAGACAACAAATTGTTGATTTTATTATATCCACATTCACTGGATATGAGTAATCGCACGCTCTGATTAGCTACTCTACTACTAGGCTATCAGCTAATATACCGTGAGTAGAGAAAAACAAAATGGCGGTGTGTGTTGCTGAACCAACTGAGGACGAAATAAAAACCCTACTCGAAAACAAAACCCCAGTAAATACGAAAAAAAAGAGCAACAAAATATGGAATAAAAGTATTTGATGGTAAAAACGTATCTTTTTTATTTTTCAAGAATTATTATTATCATCGCATTTTTCACAAATTGTTACCATCATTTCGCTGGTTTGTTGACATTCTTATCGTTCAGC
>JAOEHJ010000011.1:30606883-30619687 GCA_025447855.1 Potamarius usumacintae
CAGGGTCGCAGGCAAGCTGGAGCCTATCCCAGCTAACTATGGGTGAGAGGCGGGGTACACCCTGGACAAGTCGCCAGATCATTGCAGGGCTGACACTTAGACACAGACAACCATTCACACTCACACCTACGGTCAATTTAGAACCACCATTTAGCCTAACCTGCATGCCTTTGGACTGGAGCAAACCCATGCGGACACAGGGAGAACATCCAAACTCCACACAGAAAGGCCCCCGTCAGCCACTGGGCTCGAACCCAGAACCTTCTTGCTGTGAGGCAACAGCGCTAACCACTACACCACCGTGCCACCACCACTGCAAGTAATACATGTCAAATCCTTCCTTCATTCATTAATTTATTTATTAATAACAATTTATTCTGGTCAGGATCATGCTGGATCCAGAGACTATCCCAGGAACAACGGGCACAAGGTTTGGACACCGGTCCATTGCATTCACACCCAGGACCAATTTAGCCTAGCCAATCCACCTACTGGCATGTTTTTGGGAGGTGAGGGGAATCCAGAAAGTGCAGAAGAAACCTACATGGATACAGGGAAAACATGCATAGAAACTCAGCAAGCAACAAAAATGACTTCAGGCTCAAACTGCAGTTTCTGGAGCTGTGAGGCAGCAACACTACCTGATTTGGTATATGTTAGCATGTAGCAATGATTACTGTCTTGTCATGGTATTGAATTGTTAAAGATATTTTAATGAAATGAGAATTTCTTAAGATATTTCAACACAATGAAAAAAAGGAGAAAAAACGAAAAAATAATACCAACATAAATGTCATGATTCAGTTGTTTGGTATGGAATAAGTGTGTGCAGACATCTTTGTTTTTCTGGAAGAAATATACAATAAATTATGTCAGTTTTAAATATAGCAAAGGTGAACGAGTGCATCAGGTCTCAAGTGAGCTCATTATTAAAGAATGCTGACTGAAATCATGTGTCAAACAAGTCCACCCATGTGAATTTCTTACCACACACAGTACCAGTCAAAAGCTGGACAAACCTTCTAATCCAATGAGTTTTCTTTATTTTTATTAATTAAAAGACACTTCATGTCTTAAAGTAATGACAAATGTTGTTTCTCTTTACTTAGTTGAGCGGTTCTTGACATAATATACAGTAGATTACTACAGTTGTGGAATAGGGCTGTTTACTATATTTTTATTATTTACTATTTATTGTTTGATCTCAAATGCATTAAGAAGGCAAGAAATTGCACTAATTAACTTTTGACGAGGCACCTGTTCATTGAAAAGCATTCCAGGTGACTACCTCATGAAGGTAGTTAAGATAATGCCGATAGTGTACAAAGCGTCATCAAGGTAAACGCTGGCTACTTTGAAGAATCTAAAATATGAAACATATTTTGGGGGGTTTTAACACTTTTGTGTTTATCGCATAATTCCATAATTGAGATGGCCTTTACTGCTTCAGGAGATTAGCAAGATATGCCAGAATGAAACATTTCAGAGCTTTAAAAATCATAAACAGCACACAATACTTGATGCAAAACTTAAAAGGAAGCCAAAAAAGAGTGAATAAAACTGCTAGGATAACACTCTCCTACTTACGATCTCACATCAATTTTAACTTTATACACCATTTAGTTTTGTCATGTAAATGTGCTGTAAGTGTTGTTGGTTTCTATTAATATAACATTGTTCTGGTTATTTTTGCTGAACAATAATAGACAGAAGAATATTGTGCTTGACTGATGAACCCTTATGTTCTTCTTGGGTCAGGTTTAATATTTTTTATTTTATTTTTGTGCTTGGCTTATTTTTTCTATTGAGCATGAAAAGGGCAAATGTACTTTTTTGGCTGCTTCTTCCATCCCCCTACTTCACTGTATTACACATATTACATTTGGGTCACCTTGATCTGTGAATATAACTGCTTTTTACAAAAATAAAACAAATAGATAATTACCTCCATCTCATTTGCACTCACACATGCTGATAGGAGCATGTCAGGAATGAGAAATGGCTTTGTGTTTCTTTACTGTTCTCCAAAAGTCAAAGTCCTTCCCACACCATGCATGGCGCATTTGGCAGCACCAATCTCCATTTCATAGCCCTCAACCTCTCACGTATATTACATAGCTAGGGTTACAGTGGCGGGCTAGTCCTCTGGTAACCGCAAGAGTTTGACTCCCACTCGCATCTGTATTGCAGCGTGCCTTGCCAGACGGCACCTTTTTTTTTTTTATGATGGTCTTTGGTATGACCCAACCATGAGTAGAACTCATGATCTCCTGAGTGAGAAGCAGACACGCTAACCACTAGGCCACTCGTTGGTACTGTTCTCCAAAACCATAGATTTATTCAGGGTCTATCATTTTCCAAAAAAAACAAAAAAAAGTCTCAGCTACCCAAAATCAATATGACTTGTGAACAGTAAATCCACTGCTAAGCAGTGAACAGAACACAAGAGGAGTTAATGGAGATCCTGCCAAAAATGCTCATTCAATGATCAAAAATTAATTAGCCCTCCACAAAGCCAGACATTTTTGTGGGTTCAGTCAGATGGATGTCCACCAGAGTGGCACCAGAGTTTTAGGAGAAATGCAATGCAGGCATGGTGCAAACTTTCCTCAGCAAAATGCTTTTAGTCCTGAAGGCCAAGTTGACCTTTTCTTGTTGTGTGGGAGAGCTGTGTACGGATATGAGTAAGACTACATTTTAGGCCAAAGCTCTACTTCAATCAAGAAGTCACAAACAAAACACTCTTCCAAACATGCTTACAGCATGTTTTCGTTTTTTATTTGAAACATCATTCAGGCATTTATTAATTTATTTATTTTAACTGAACAAAACTAGACAGAAGCACACCAGCTAACGTTACTCAAGAACTGGCCCTGGTTGGTCTAAACGGACAGATGGGTGTCTAAGGTCATATCCTTTCGCTGTGGGCATCCATGGTTTTTGTCTGAGTAGATACTCAGAAACTCGGAGGTAGTGACTCAGGAATATCTGACTAAATACAATGGAAGACGATATTGGCTGTTTCTTCTGTACCTCCAGGGAGTTGCCTTGTTACACACTACTTTGCCAGGCACTCTGCATACATGTAGGTGTAGTGTGTGGAAACATTGGCCAAATCTATGGATACACCATATGTGATATTAGATTAGGTCACTGTATGCCAAAGTCATAGCCTGTGAGCTGTGTGTGCCTCTCCAGAGATATGCCTCATTTAGCCTTGTTCAGGCTCTCTCCCAACCCAGTGCTACACAGCAACCAGCCAGGGATGGCAGACTGGGGGGAGCCAGCAGGAGACGATTAGCGATGGATAATAAATGATATTGGTCTTGGATGGAAAGGGCTTTTTTTTGTTATCTCATTACTTCTAAAAGCATGAGGGACAGGTAATATTGACAGTACCATAAAGACTCTAGGCCTGTTGGGTACACTGACTGCCTTCTATTATCCCATTCCTGAACTTTTGACTCAGAGGTAAGAATTAGTGGCTGGCTGCTCTGCTTATGGGATCGATACACTATTGTGCTGATTCATTACAGCTGCCAAGATACTTTCAAAGCCCAAAATGCTTCTTCAGTGATCAAAAATTAATTAACCATCAACAAAGACAGACTTTTTTTTTTTTAATGTCCACCACAGTCACATCAGAGCACTAGGATGGACACACAGTGCAAACTTTCCTCAGCAAAAAAAAAAAGAGGAGACTTGAAAGCTAAGTTGACCTTTTCTTCATGAGTGGGAGAGCTGTTTGCCGATGTGAGTGAGACACTAAAACTCTATTTCAATCCAGAAGTCACAACAAAGTCGTAAACAGTCAGATTCTTCCAAACATGCTTGGAGCATCTCAAAGTCTAGTTTATAATTTATAATTCATTGCAAAAGGATATCGGTGTAGGCAGCAGGGTCTTGCTCTGTAAATTGCCCTGGAAATAGCAAGTAACTAAATGGGTGGCTCTGCATGGGCTGAGAGTGAGATGATGACTTGTGTTTGTTGTAAATCATGGCACCTGGTAAAGTGAATGTTTTACTCAAGCAGCAGCGGTGGAGCAGCAGTATCGTGTGCCTGTGGATGGCATTTAAAATGGAGGACCCGCTCTGTGGATGAGTAAAAAGGCACACATGGCCACAAGTGCATCCTCTGCACCTGTCTTGGTGCAGCTGCCACCACACTCAGCCAAGAACCTGCATACCAATCAGACGGATAATTGCCACGGTGTCCTCTGGCCTCTTACAAAGCTCCCAGTCAGCTTTTTGTGTAAGGGTGTTTTTCTCAGTTTGTGTGTTTTATTGGGGTGTTAACCCCCTGCCTACAAACATACTGTGATGCATGTAATGCGATCATGAGGAATCAGGGGGCTGGAAGCTTGACGTCTGGATTAGTGAGAGCTTCAGCAAGGTGTGATGCTTGTTCATAATGGAGACATGGTGAGTGCAATGTGTCCTCAAGGGGACCATTAATATTCAGGACAAATGCTGCAACAGCAGTGATTATCATCTACTAAATATAAACACTGTGATATCTCCCCAATTGAGGGAACATTTTTTTGGAAGAATGGTGCTCCATTCCTCCTATGCCAAGGCACATTGAAGCTGTTCTGGTGTTTTGATGATGGTGGTAGAGAGAGTGGTTCAAAAGCGAGGCCAGAATATATGAGAGTGGAATCACTACAATCCTCCTCTATGGCTGTGCTACGTGGGCACTCAAGCAACACCAACTGCGCTGCCTCGATGCTTTCCACCACAACTGTCTCCATAGAATGCTGAAGGTTCGGCTTTTTGATTTCATTCCAAACCGTGAGATCAGGGAGAGAACTGGTTGCCGTAGTATGGAAACGATCATTCGTCTTCATCGCCTTCGCTTCTTCGGCCATGTCGCAACCGAATTCCAAGATGCCTGCTGGACTGGGTCCCCACCTATGGATATAGATCTTCTGGTCGCCCGAGGCTAAACATGCATAGACTGTTAACCGACGATCTACAATATCTCCTTGGAGAAAGTTGCGGCCTGGCCGATGGAGTGAAGTGCGCTGCTGATCGAGTCGGCTGGTGCCGCCTCCTGCGGTCCATCGCTACGTGAGATATCTGCGAGCAGGCAGATTCGCTTGGTGAATGAAGACCAAGTAAGTAAGTACCAATCAAGAGCTTCAATTAATGTTCACTTCAAACATTAGAATGGGAAAAATTGTGATCGCCGTGTCTGTGGCATGGGTGTTGGTTTGAGCCAGATGAGTATTTTTGGTTTGAGTATTTTAGAAACTGCTGATCTCCTGGAGTTTTCACACACAACAGTCTCTCGAGTTTACACAGACAGAATGGTGCGAAAAAACAAAAACATTGAATGAATGAATGAGGGACAGTTCTGTGGGTGGAAACAAACGTTTTGTTGATAAGAGAGGTCAGAGGAAAATTGCCAGATTGGTTTGTGCTTTTTTTTTTTTTTGCCAGGAAGGATATAGCAGCTCATAGCAACTCTTTATAACCGTAGTGAGCAGAAAAGCATCTCAGCATGCAACAGGAGAAGACCGCATTGGGTTCCAGTCCTGCAGTCAAGAACAGGAATCTTAGACTCAAAAACAAGTTCCTATTAAAGTGGCCGGTGAATGTATAAATTCCTATTTGCCATAATCTTGTGCTGTTGTTTTGTTGGGATCCTCACTTCCTGTTTTAGTCTCCACCTTCTTCATGGACTTGGTGAATTCATTATTGTTCTCACCTGTCGAGGTTCCTCTTCTCTGTGGAAGTGCATTTATACCCATCCGAGTCTGTTATTCATTGTTGTGCCCTGCCATTGTCTCAGTGCAGATTAGCAAGCCTTATTTTATAGTATTGACCTTTTATTTGACTTTTATATGTGACACTCAAGCTTCATAGCAGCTTTGGATGGATACTAGAAGGTCAAATACAGTTGGAATGGAAATTGTCCTCTTTCTGATGTTGTGATGCAGTTTTATTGAGGCCTGAAGCAGGGACAGTAAGGGAGACTGTTTATTAGTAGTTCTCCATTCCTTTGGCGCTGATCGGTCACAAGCACAAAGCAAATGAAGAACACTATAAGTCAAACCCTGCTTATACAGTAAGAATGCACATGTATCGTAGATATTCAGCTGTAAAGGTTCAACAAAGCTCTTGGTCATTCGTCTGATAAATAAAAAACAGATCTCTTTGAGCTTTACACAAACAAATCCTGGACGTGCATAATCTGCTCAGCTTTGACCTTAGTTGTACATGGTCATTAATATTAATACACTTCCAATTCCTCTTGTGGCCAAGTGGGGTTGGAGGAATGTAGGACTATCCTTTTCGTTCCATGTTTCAGGCCTCATTGAATCACATCACAACATTCATTATTGTTCAAGATTAGATCAATTTCAAATTCAGGACAGTTTTACATTCAAGTTGATCACAAGGCAGCTTTTTTTTATTACTGGCTAGTCAGTTATGGTTCATGTTATTGGTGATATAAGGAATAAAACACAACAGGGACTACTGTTATGGTAAAAAAAAAAAATCAATGCCTTTGATTGTGTTACGTGAGTAGGCGACAGACAAATACAATCACAGGAAGGGTTTATCAAAAGCAAAATGGCAAACAATACTGAAACGTGATGCAAAGAGTATAAACAGGAACAGGAAGGAGGCAAAGAATACAAACCAGAACGTTAAGGATGTAGTAGCTCATCTGGTCTGCTATCAAAACAACCATGACTACCAAAATATCAAACAGAACTGAAATGTGACAGTGTGAGAGAGGACCAACCTCCAGGACAAATTATTTACAACAGGAAAATCAACAAAGGATTAAATTTTGTTCCTCATGGGAAGATCGGCCCAAAACGTCAACCAGAACTGAATTCAGATGATAAATGAGAGAGGAGATATAATTCTACTCAGAAGAAAGTGTTAAGTTGACCTAATTACTAATTTGTTCACAAAAAAAACCTGACAATACAATGAGCAAGTTCTGTGCAGAAGGTCTCGTTCTTTCAAATAAAACAATCAGAACTGAAATCCATTGAGAACTGAGGGAGGAGACACGATTTAACTGAAAATCAACAAAGTTGCAAACAAATTGTTTAAAACTCAACAAACAAATGACCAAGTTTTCTTCCCTGAGGGAAGATCTACCCAAAACATCGATCAGAACTGAAATTGGGTGAGAACTGAGAGAGGAGATACAATTCTAGTGAGAGGCCTGGAAAATTTGTTAATTTGGCCTACTTATTAACTTGTTAGCAAAACATTTGACAAAACAATGATCAAAGTTTTGTGCGGAGTGATGAGTTCTTTCAAACAAAACACTCGGAACGGAAATCCATGGAGAACTGATGGAGGAGATACGATTTAACTGAACTGTGAACAACAAACGAACGGATGACGGATGCCATGCCATGGCAACAGCTCATCGGCCTTATGGACAGATGAGCTAACTAGGCAAAGCAAGAAACGTGGTCAGGAAAACAGAAACAAAGTCAAAACCAGAGTAGCAATATACAAATGGCTCGGTATAGACCGGTGCATGACTGATTGTATACTTTGCCAAGTTCTGTGTGTCCTGTGAGTTCTTAAATACGTGAGTCTTGATTGCGCTGTGATCAGGAACAGGTGCTGGGCATCAATCAGTCCGAGGCATGCTATTGAACGCTCCGAGTGCAAACACGTGCAGACGTAACAAATTGTTTTTAATAACAGTACATCCTGAAGTGCTTTTATTCCTCCCATATCACAGCAGTGTTCGAGAACATGTCATACTTTTTATAGTTCAATTATAGTAACAATTATAATTCACTTTAGTCTTGCGGAACGTCTGCGACACATCTACAGTACTTAACAGTTATTCCACGAAATCGAGTTGTACATGAGCTGATAAACCATGTACGATGAAATTGAGTGGAATAATTGTTCTATTATATCCACATTCACTGGATTTTGAGAAACTGAGCATTTTTATTTTTTGCAAATTTGATAAATAAAAACTTTATACAAAACATCCGACAAAATAATTTCCGCTGAGAATGTAAACAAACTGGTGAAATGACAGGAGCAATTTGTGAAAAATGCTATAATAATTCTTTTTTTAAAAAAAGATACGTTCTTATCATCAAATACTTTCATTCCATATTTTGTTACTTTCTTGGGGTTTTTTGTTTGAGCAGTTTTTATTTCGTCCTCAGTTGGTTCAGCGACACACGCCGCCATTTTGTTTTTCTCTACTCACGGTATATGAGCTGATATCCTAGTAGTACAGTAGCCAGCCAGATTGTACAACTGCTCATATCCAGTGAATGTGGATAGAATAATGTATAGAGCACTAAGAAAAACTTCAAGGTCAAACTATTACCTGTGAATAAAGTTCTTCTTTTCCAGGTACTCCATGGCAGAGGAGATCTGAGTAGCCATGTAGAGCAGCACGACAGCATTCACCTCCTCACGGTCACACTCGCGGAGGTAATCCAGCAGGTTGCCATGAGGCATGTACTCCGTCACTATGTAGAACGGAGGCTCCAGTGTGCACACACCTGAACGAGTAGAGTAATAGCCACTCAGTAAGAACAGCCTTTGAGTCTGACATTATACATAAGCATTGTTGGGTGAGATTGTAGTTTATCATATGACTCGTACAGACACATGCACGCACTCTTAATAAAACCACTGGGAAAAGTCACGTGACAAGGCAAATACGGATTTTTGAATCCGGTCCGGAAAAAGCCGTATGCGGCCCCGGCCCCGTTTCCCTCACGTCCGCCGTTTTCATTTTGCTCCAAATTGTTACTTTGAAAAATGAACGACACAACTGAACAGAGTGAACGTGAATTTTATTATCCAGATGATTCATCACAGACCTAATTGAACAAGCTGAAATTGTTGAAGAAAATGGGGGGGGGGGCGGTACTTTCAAGCGAAATAAATTCACTTGTTTATACAACAAAACACCGTAAAAAACCGAAGTACGACAAACATTTTCAAAAGATTTCTTGCTGAAGTTCAAGAGAAAACAGACAAGTCATCCCCCCTAAGGAGCTAGACAACTTGCTATGTAGTTTCTATATACAAGCGAAGAAAAAAAAAAAAAAGAGGAAATTTAGACTACGAACCTGACACTTTTGTCTTCCTTTTCGCAAAGTATTCAACGCTACAGTAAAGTGAGCTGTATTTTATAGAATTCAAACTTATTTCAAACTTGTGCAAAGGTGATTCAGCATATAAATGGTTTGACGTCAATTAAATAAAAATTGATTGGTTCGTTTTTCTCACACCATTGTTCGTTGTTTTCCCACTATGTATGTTAGTTTAAAAATAAATAAATGTCATATGATAAAATGCTTATTGACCGAGTTAGGTTGGGTTGGACGGGAAAATACTTGGCTCTTGGCCATCTGTACGGACCAAGCGCCAAATATTTTCCTGCCCGGCCTGACCTAACTCAGGTCAATAAGTACATAGTATTCGCGCATGTGATTAATCTCAAATAGCAATGACTTGGTCACTAGAATGAATTACAATTGAAATTAAGATATGGCTGATGTGAAGAATACTAACCAAGCAGCTGCACTAGATTGGGATGTTTCACCTCTTTCATGACAGCAGCTTCTTTCAGAAACTCCTCCACTTCCATAGTGTCCTCCTATAATGCAAAACGTGTTACAATATAAAAGCTGAACAAGGACTTTATAAATACAACACGACGACAACAATGCAACAAAATCGGAATCGAAAGTTTCTGAACGCGTCAGACCAAATCGAACGGGAGACGAACCTTGAGTGTTTTGACAGCGACAGTGAGGTTGTATTTCTTCCAGACACCTACATAGACCTCGCCATACTGGCCTCCTCCAAGCTTGTGCTTCATGGTGATATCGGTGCGCTCCATCTCCCACTTGTCGTGGATGGGCGAGACCCCATAGACAGTGGGCTTGTTGCATTTTGGGGCTGGGTAGTGCAGCGTTGTCACCAAACCATCCGCTACAGTGGAATGATGATGGACCAGCTCGGCTAATGTGCTGAATCTGCTCTCGGAGGTTACGTAGACCTGCAAAAAAGGCCGATATTCCTCAGTAAGCCTATAAACATCTTATCTATAAATCAAAATTATGAAGTCCTCTTCATACAGAAAATCATTTGTACATGGTTGCAACCAACAACGCTGTTTGTTTAAAATAGTGGCATTTCTTACGAGACGGTATATACACCATATAGATATTATAAAAAGTATTGAAATACAGACTTAATAATGTGGAGACACGAGCTCTGATGGTCTCACCTTGCCATCAGAGGCAGTGTTGATGCGGTAATGGTACACTCGACCCTCGTAGCGCAGCGAAATGGAAAGCTGGCCCGGGCTGCTCTCACTCTCCCTGACCAGGAAGCTGCCGTTGATGAGGCTGCTGAGGAGATACTCTGCTGCGCTGCGAGATACAGGTCCATGATACCAGCTGTGCTTCTCCAGACTGTTCACCGGCGTGATGTAGTTACTGGGAACCCAGCCTTGACCATTCTTAGAGCGAACCTCACTCCACTCACCATTCTGGTTGTAGCCCAGCACCCTGAGCTTCTCTCCTGAGACAGTCAGATTTAAGACAGTGGTTAAAACTTTAATCCAATCAGGTGAACCATTTTGGACTTCTGGTGTGTTCATTGGAGGTGTTTCGAAGCTTTAGCAAGGATACAATCCCAAAGGCTAGGTTTAACAGGGGAGAAAGATTTCAGTTATTGCGTTAAACACGTGAAGTTGCAGTAACGCAAAGTTTCATTTTCCTCCCATTCTCACAAAGCATTACATCTCTCCTGCCTTTCTTCACTCCCAACGCGTAATCTGTTCTTTCTGAATGCTTCTGTCGCTCTTTTATCGCACCGGTGATGAAGCTAAGAGCATCTCACTTTGCTATTAAAAAGTAGCGCACTCTTCTTCAAGCTCCATAGCAGCAAATTACACCCCATGGCTCCAGCTGGCTGTTTAAAAACCCAACTCCAGCAGACTGGCTCCTGTTTCTCCTCGTCAGGACCAGCCAGACAATACCGGGGCTCTGGCAGGCAGTACTATAGCACAGCAAATATACAGAGAGATTAAAATGCAGCCACTATGCACCAACTCTCTCGCTCCGAGTACGCCAGTCTGTTTATCCACCTGCTATGGGGCCAACTGGGAGGATTACAAAACGCTCAGGCATTAGTGTTCACGAAGACAGTCCACAGTGGCCGCTGTCTTGCACTACAAATATTAATCCTATTTACAGCAGCTTGGTATGAGGAGGTGGTAATGTGTAATTAAGAGGACAGGGATTCGTCTGGGTATTACACTTGGTAAAGTGAAGCAAAAACCAGAATTACCATGAGGAAACATGAGGATAATATAATTTATTTATTTATTTTTTAAAAAAAAACACCCACCCACCCACCCCCGAAAGCTATGTCACAAGTCCGTGCAGGATTAAAAAAAATGTTTTCAAGGCAACTGCTTTCATCATACCTTTTGTGATGCTCAGTGTGTTGTCACCACTGGCTACAAAGTCGTAAAGTGCGACAAACAGGTTGGGGTCACTCTCGGCAGCACCCAGCAGGTTCTCCTTTGAGCTCCAGCGCACCGCCTCAGTCAGAGCCGATGAGTCCAATCCAAACGGCCTATGCAGGGCTTCTGTCCCAGAGAGAGAGAGAGAGAGAGAGAGAGAGAGAGAGAGAGAGAGAGAATGTTAACAAGAAAAAAAACCTAATAGAAAAGGCGCGGAAAGGAGGGAAGACGTCAAACACCAATCCCTCAGGGAAGGGCTTAATACGACTGAGTCACAATGAGGCAAGAGGGAGTGAGGAGGAGGAAAATAAATTATGGATGACTGAGTGCGATGATATGCAGAAGAAAGAAAGAAAAAAAATGGAGAATTTGAATTACAAAAAAAAAAAAAGATAGGAAACATAACATAGGAAATCTTTTATTTTGACTAGCGACAGAATTCATAAAAACGCAATAATCCACATCATAACCTCACACATGGCACAACAGACAATCAAGATATACCTAGGCGATTCTGCAATCTGAAAAATGAAGATAAAAAGCCAGTGTTTGTACCAACCCACTGAGATTACCCATATTCCTTAACGCCGCACAGACTTGGACCGGGCTGGATAAAGAATGTACCTGGAAGGTTGCAACAAGCCACGTCCTGCTGTCTGGTACTGATCAATCTATTCCTGTCTTCCTCAAAGCTGCTGCTTGATGGTAAAGTACGCAGGGGCATCGTTCTTCTCTGAAAACTTCTTGTACATGTATATTCACATACACACACCTTAGCTATAAATCCAGTTGGGAGTTGCCAAGGAAGAGTCTCTGTTTAAAGGAAGTTTTGCCCAGCCTGTTCGTTATATATGTATATGGAGCTAAAGGAAGGAGGAGTCAAAACACAGTGGAAAAACAGTGTGGTGGAGCTTTGACAAATCACCCCCCCCTTCCAGCAAGCCTACGGTTAATTTCCTCTCCTACCTCCACAGCTGTTTGCCAGCCGCTCATGCAAATGCAGACACATGGCTATACACACGCAGAAAGCATGCCGAGGCAGCTGCCCCGTAACCATCATCCCAGTGTATGTAAAGGAACGTGCAGGGAGGGGGAAAGAGGGGAGGGGGAAAAAAAAAAGAAAAGAAAAGGAAGCTCTGAAGGGGTGGGAAACAAACGAGAGAGAACACAGACTTGGAAAAGTTTGTTTTTAAAGGAGTTATACAGTGAATACTTGAAAGAAGAAGGAACCTTTATTTGTCACATGCACACTTCAAGCACAGTGAGATTCATCCTCTGCATTTAACCCATCTGAAGCAGTGAAC
>JAOEHJ010000011.1:33479233-33489470 GCA_025447855.1 Potamarius usumacintae
CTCACACCGAGATAAACACAGTAACACACACTCATTCGACCTAGGTAACTTCCCCGTGTTAAGTTAAAAATGTGTATTTAGGCTTTGTAGTGATACATGCATCCATTATACTGAAGTACTTATATTTGCTTAAAAAAAAAAAAAAAAAGGTATTAGAAACAGAGCTATACAGAGTCTTTAGCAGTTCCAGGGAGCGAGGTTTGGAAGGATGCGCCCCATGTCCAGAAGTGATGCAGAGTTAGTTGGGAGGTGAGAATGTGCGTGTTTGGTGGTTAGTTGCTGCAGCACGGCCCTTTGGAAGGCTGCGCTGTCTCTGCCAGGTCCACTCCTCGATTTCGGCCTGTGTTCGTTCCAGCCCCCAGGGGGTCGCTCTTGGGGAGCTTCTTTGCTGCAATTAGGGGTGGAAGGAAAGATAAAAAAAAAGTCAATAATACAATACATCTCACACACACACACACACACACACTACTGTGCAAACAGTCTTGGCACCCTATTCCCACCCCCAAATACAAACCATGTTATAGATTTCTATTCTAGGACTTCTACATTATTTGCACATTCCGGGACAGACCGTACAGCTTGTAATACTCGAGTTCAGGACTCGTGATTTGAGCACTGATAACTCAGACTCGTGCATTAACTGCATTTGAACTTGTAAATTGGAGACGAAGATTTTTTATTTTTTTTTGTAACATGCCATAATCTGGTATAAGATATTTATATTTACAGTAATTTTTATACTAATTTCATGCAAGAGAATGCACATTCACCTGTTCATACGTCATGTTCACGTTAATGGCGTGAAAATGCCTGGAGAGAACACCCCTAGGATTGTCCGCTTTGCTCATACAGACTTCTCGTGCAGTGTGTGTGTGTGGGCGGGGATTCATTAAAAAAAAAAGAAAAAAAAAAAAAAAAAGGCACTGCTGTGTGTTCCATATGTAGAAGAACTAGCGAGGAGACGAGGACAACTTTGAACTTCAATCGTCGTTTGGCGAGACTCCACCCAGAGAAGGAAGTGTCACACTATGTTCATTGCTCTGTTGATAGTGGGCGGGGCTTGCTTGCTGAGCAATGAACAAGCTTTTCATCTGTAGCCTGTTAACTAAAAATGCAGTGCAGTCGCGCAGTAACATTAGTCCAACACAGTAGCAGAGACGGTTTCACATAAAAGCAGCAACAGCAACTGTCAAATGGTGCAGATGGGGTCTTGTTCTTGGACTCTACTCGAAATTTTCTTTAACGACTCAGACTTGAACACTGGGGACTCGGCCTCAAGGTTTAGTGACTCGACAACATTGCCACGTATACAGTATAGCTACTTTTGTCTTTGTTAATTCTTCCATCTTAACTGTTCAAGCACCAATCACCAAAGCAAATTCCTTGTACGTGAGAAGGCATTTGGCAATAACTTGAGTCTGATTCTCGATTAAGTGTATAAAAAAATAACCACTACACTTCCAAACGCATGTTTTCCAGCGCAATATTAAATGTTACAGAACAAACTGTTTGTATCAGAGCAGCATATTCCATAACAGAGCACTTTCCAGATTAAAAAAAGAAAACATAATGAAGGCTGCTGGGTTTTGGTGCAAAATTAAGAAGAGTGTGAGAGTCAGTGTCCAGAACTGTGGCTGGTTCTGTAAGATGCTCAGTGAAACCTACAGCTCATTTCCTTATAAAACTGCACTCACTGGAACTCGGACCATTTTTTTTTTTTTATTAAAGCAAAGATTTGTCTCACACCAAATATTAACTCTCTTCATTTATTATGGCTTACTGCATTTTTTTTTTTAATGTTAACACTTCATTTCATTTTTTAAGCCATTTTTGGTCTAAGGCGTTTCTTTACATGTGCCTAAGACTTTTCTACAGTACTGCATATGCTCAAATTTACACAATTTCACCGTATGCAACTTCTTATAGTAAATTGGACGTGTTTGTCTGATACGGCGTTGGGGCTTGCAATTAGTGGATGCTTGTAGCCTGAATGCACCTCCTCATATCAATTTGCAAAGTACATAGAACAATCGGTGGAAATGTGCTTCATGTCTTTCAAAACAGAGGAGGTTTGTATCTTCTGGTTCCTCGGTAACAAGAGAATAATGAGCTGTGGGTTGGTTTTTTTTTGGTCTTAAGTTCAACCAAAAAAGAAACTATAAATGGATTAAAGTATGACATCATTCTACAAGAGATTATATATAAAAACCCTAATCGTTAGCAAACTGATGTGGTGTAAGAGGAATCAAACACTTCAGGATGCTGTTATTGAAACAGTCAACTTTGGGCTTTGTAACTACAACTCCAGCTCAGGTCAGGCCAGGCCACATCACACCACAATGTCCTCGATTAAATTTCCGACAACAGCCCAGGCCCGCCCCCCACCCTTCAAGTGTTTCATTCCTCATTTGATGGCACGCGTCTGATAAATCCCTGCAAATACATACCGATAGCCATAAAAATCTCATTCACGTTCATCGACGTCTTCGCTGAGGTTTCCATGAAAAGCAAACTGTTGTCATCTGCATAAGACTCTGCATCCTGCAAGCAGACACAAAATCATACTACAAACAAATTAAACAAAAGCAATGCACTTAACTACAAACTGATCTTTAATATCCTGTACATCCATATCATTTACCAGAGGGGAACCATCAGGGGTGTTCAGAGAAGACCCAAACAGATCAGCATTTCAAGTGTTATATTTAAATTTCTCTCATAATAAATTATTCTCTTCTAATTCAGCCTCATTTTCTATCAAATTTGCTTCAGAAATGAAAGGGTTACTATCCTGAAAACATTAATATAGAGTTATCCAGTGAGATTTGTTTGTTTGTTGTCTCCAGGCTGAGAAGAGTTTAGAGCTGGCTCACTCATTGGTTAGGATTTCATTGCTGGAATAGAAGGCCACGGCAGTGTATGTTTATGTAGGAGGTGACCGATGAATTAACCAATCAGATTTTGATTTACAGTGGGAGGGATAAAAAAATTTAATCGCCCTCAGCCTTCTTGAAGGCCAACGTGAGCAAGTTGGCACCATCAACGCAGCAGTGACGTCACCTTCCAGCCGGTGTAGCGTTCATCAGTAGTGTTAGTGAATGCTAATAAAGCAGTCAAGCCAGTGCTATTGAGAGCAAGCAGCACAGGCTAACGACCGAGAAACTAAGATTTCGGTCTCCAGACTCTTCTTCCACGCTACACACTCGCTACAGTATTTTTTTTCACTGCAAGTTACTTTTAAAAGTCAACATCAACAGCTACACACAGAGTTACCAGACACCCTGATGCTAATCCCTTGCAAAATCCTTTGCCTTTTTGGTGTGTCTGGCTAAGTTTTGGCTGAGCTCAAGTCCTAGCTCTAAGAATAACGGTTCGCTACTGCATTACATTACAGGCATTTAGCAGACACTCTTATCCAGTGTGAGTGAGAGATTGATTAATCAATCAGATTTTGATTTATAGCGAGAGGGACCAAAAATTTATCGCCCTCGGCCTTCTTGAAGGCCGATGAGAGCTTAACCACAAATCGGCGCCGTCAGCGCAGCAATTAAGTCACTTCCTAGCTGGTGTAGCATTCATCAGTTGTGTTAGCGAATGCTAATAAAGCAGTCAAGCCAGTGCTATTGAACAGCAAGCAGCACAGGCTAACGACTGAGAAACTAAGATTCTGTCTCCAGACTCTTCTTCCATGCTACACACTCGCTACAGTATTTTTCACTCAAACTTAAGTATTAATTTCCCTGTGTAACTTACGGAGTTACTTTTAAAAATCAACAACTCCACACAACGGAGTGACCTGGCAGCCTGCCGCTAATCCCATGCAAAATCCTTTACCCTGTTGCTTTTTTGGCATCTGGCTAAGTTTTGTCTGAGCTCAAGTCCCAGCTCTAATAGTAACGATTCGCCACCTTCGTTTACAATATACATAATATGCTTTTGGCTAGAATGTAGATCCTTTCAAATGGTAATCAGATCCGGATACTACAGTACTTTCAAACACAATGACACTGAACATAGCCAGAGGCTCATGTTCCCTCTCACAATTACACTAATATGTTTAATTAGAACAGTGTGAAAAGAAAAGAAAACCCAAGCAGAACCATAGCACCAGTCATGTAATGATAGGGAGTTAATGTGATGAGTCATACGTGGAAGCAAAACATAACTTATACGACAGCTGTTTAAAATGCTGGTATGTCAGCATGATACAAGACAAGACAAACTAAGAGTCCAGATCATGATTTGCTTTGGACTTGATTTGCTTTGGACTTGATTGAGGAAGCCAAAAAACGTGTGAATGAATGAATGTACATCCTTTACGGGAGAAGAGAAAAAGCTCAAACCTGGAAGTCCAGTGCTCTCTTGCTGGCAAGATCTGCTTTGTTTCCAGCCAGAGCTATGACGATATTAGGACTGGCTTGCCTCTGAAGCTCTTTAACCCAATTTTTTGCACGTGCAAATGATTCCTGAAACAAAACAAAACACCACACAGAAAGACATAAGACAGCGTTTCCTGAACAATCATGCCGTATTACTGTCCATTACTTGTGCATTCATGAGTGCACTTTGGCTCCAAGCCAGTCAATTACACGCCAAGTGTGCTAATGTGTGAGGAAAACCCCGCAACCTCTGGGTCATTTCAAGCGCCAACTCACTTCATTTGTGATGTCGTACACCACGATGGCTGCCTGAGCTCCTCTGTAATACATCGGAGCCAAACTGTGGTAACGTTCCTGACCAGCTGTGTCCCAGATCTCAAACTTCACCGTCGTGTCATCCAAACATACTGTCTGAGTCAGGAAAGCCGCTGGGGGTGGGGAGGGGACAAGCAAAAAAAAAAAAAAAACAGACAACAGGTGGAGTGAGATTCCTGTGGCTGTTTTCCCAGTGTATATATAGGAGTACCTCGAGGACACACACACACACCATTCTCTGCTTATAAATATTTACTTGATGGTGCTGGGCTTCACACGCAGTATAAACGGTATTTCAGGTACTTATCCTAATCCTAGTAATCCATAATTAGACAGAACATGCATTTCACATATGAAGGAAACGTGCAAAGAAAGATGAGTCACATTTTCTTGTACAACTCTGGTCAAGCATGAACTTCCTGTCCGGCAGTAAAACAGCACGTCACATTATAGTGGAATTTCAGCATAAAATGATAGCACATTGTTGTTTTCTAATCCTCTAATGCAATATTGATTGACTGCAAAAAGACAACCATAATAGTTAGAATGAATTACCCACACTGTCGCACAGGATTTGGACTCTTACTGTCTATACTTAACAGTTACACCACAAAATTGAGTCGTATGTGAACTGATAGTAGGCTATAAGCCATGTACGACGAGATTGAGTGGAATAACTTATTCCATCCACATTTCACTGGATTTCGTGAAACAGAGCATCTTTATTTTTCGCAAGTTTGATCAATAAAGACTGCAAAAAAGTCAGACAAAATCATTTCTGCTTAGGTGGACTTCTTAAAATCCTATCAATGGCTGCACGAGTTGACTAGTCCTGTTTTTTTTTTTTGCAGAAAGTGCCATATTCCTGACATGCCAAGGTATAGAATTGTTTTAGATACTTATTCAATTCTTCCTGACATTTCAGTTCTGTAATTTTCAAACTTCTTTAAGCTTTTGAACCAGTCTTTAAAAAAAAAAAAAAAAAAAAATCTAATTTTAATGCTTAAAGATGAATAATGTAAACACATCAGCAAAATGACAGTCATGATTTGTGAAAAATGCGATAATTCTTGAAAAGTAATTAAAAAAAAAAAGATACATTCTTACCATCGAACACTTTCTTTCCATGTTTTGTTGCTCATTTTTGTATTTTTTGGGGTTTTGTTTTCGAGTAGTGTTTTTATTTCGTCCTCGGTTGATTCAACAACAAACTCTGCCATTTTATTTTTCTCTACTCATGGAATATGAGCTGATATCCTAGTAGTAGAGTAGCCAATCAGAAAGCATGACTGCTCATATCCAGTGAATGTGGATAGAATAATCCTATACCACCTTGCGATATTTTCTAGGGGCACACATTTACACCTGGAGTTTCTGTTACTTGATTTGATAAAGTTTCAGTGTACATAATTACACAAGCCACAAAGCAGGAAAACCGAGAGAGAGAGAGGGGGAAAAAAAAAAAAAAAAGTTGGTTGGTGGACGCGTAGAGTTGAAAACATCCCGGAATTCACTCATTATTCAGAAACACAATACAGCAATGGAAAAAAGGTAAGTCAAGTGCACATAAAAAAAAAAGCAAAAAAAAAAAAAAAGCACCCAAGCATGGAGAAAAGAGCCAATAATGCCTACAAATCAATTATTAACCAGTTTAACAATTTGCAAATGATATTCAGCATTCATTCTCTCATTGGCCCAAATATCCAGAGCACCTTTCGTTCCACAACACTGCTGCTTCTCTTTTCACAACACTGCTGCTGCTCTGCACTTTGGCTCAGTTCAGCAAAGTTGCATATGCGCGCAAAACACAACAAAACCACATATATATAAAAAAAAAAAAAAAAAAAACCCACGCCCCACAACTCTAAATACATCCACTTCCTCTAGTCGGATCAATTCACAATCGAATCACTCTTTCAGTGCAATCAAACAGCCCTCGAGTTCTCCTGATACTGGAGAGGCCATCTCACTCATCATGTGGATTGTGTTGATTGATCTGTTTGTACCCGAGTGCGACTGCCACGTTCTCACTTGCTCAAATGGCGTGGACCAAGGTGAGGAGAAAAAGAGCAACAGGGTCCAAATCAAAAGGATGACAAGCTGTGTATGAGGGACGTGAGAGCACCCTAATGAACTCGCGTTACACAGGGTGTCCAAAAATCAGGGGCTAAGGGGAAAAATGTTGAGCAAACTCATGATACAAAAAAAAAAAAAAAAAAAAAAAAACACCAAACACGATACAGTGGATTATAAAATGGCCATGTCATAAAAGATATAAACTTAACAGGCTTAAGAGAGAGATTTACCTCTGAAAGTGACTCGAAACCCAAGTGTTACTTCCTCATTTCTCATGCAGGAGTGCTCTTACCTCCTATCGTGCTCTCCTGATACTCATGGAACTGGCCTTTAACGAAGCGCAACACCAGGCTGGACTTGCCCACTGCAGACTCGCCCAAAAGCACCAGTTTGAACTGACAGATTTTGTTGCCGGCTGCATTCAGCCCGTTAGGTCTTGTAGCACCGCCTCTTCCTGCCATGACCTAGTCACCAGTCTCCTGTTATGGACTTGAGTTGGAACTGTTCAACTCTGAAGAAAAGGAGTAGGGGGGGGAAAAAGTACACTTCATCATCATAGTGGTGTCACAGGATCAATAACTTACCACGGCATGCTTACAGGATCGCGAGTCAGTCATTTTTATTGACATGAATTTTGTCTCACAATGCTGCTTCCATCATGATGCACTTAAGTGCCTCTGTTCCTCCAGAATTTAATTTATAATCATGATGTGATTAATGTAGCACCTCTCTTTTTAAAGAATATTACAAGTATATGACTCATTGCTACTCACAGAACACCTGTTCAAACCTGTATTCGCGCCGACTTGTTTTCTCTCTTTTCCCTAGTTAAATATTAGATTACTGTACACTCAAGCTAACGCTCACACAGTCAGCTTGGCGACTAAGAGGATCGTTGGATCAGTACCGACTGGATCAAGATCAGGTGCATACCTGACTATTACCTAATAATCAGGCATTCCTGCTACACTTTGGGCATTGCATAATTAAGTACCTGCTAATAATCAGTCCTAGAGGAACCATATCAAACTGTTTGAGCAATGTGTTATTGATTAATTGCAGCTTGAAAATGACCCTTGTAAAATTTAAAACATGGCCTGACCAAAATGTGACGATATACGTAATGTCTGCAACCTTCCACACACCAGATACTTCACCTGGGTTCAGTTTTGGCAACTTAGTGAGACTGTCGCTAGTTTCGGTGACTTTTAGATCCCTTTAGAAACTCGCTGGCTAAGTTGGCAACACTACAGACCAAAAAAAAAAAAAGTTACGGGTGCATGTGATGGTTGCTTCAGCATCTTTGTGTCTAGATTTGGTAACACGTTAGTACCTTTTAGTGACTTTATTTAAAATAAATTGGGGGGGGAAAAAAAAAAAAAAAAAGACCCTTGCAGCAAATCTAGCAACTTTTTTTGAGGAGACATGAGCGACTGTCCTGCACTTGATTTATCCCAATATCCAATCACTAAATCAACCGCCAGTTGCCACAGCCCCCCGTGCCCGGCCACCACTTTGTCCAACCTATATATATTTCTTTATTCTCCGTTTTAAACTCTTTATGGCGACATTTACAGCAATAAAGCAACGCATTCCATCCATAACCGCGTCCTTTATATGTCTATCGCCTGACTGCTCACTACCACGGCTTCATTTTGTCTACATTCTAGACATAACTCCATATTTAGTAAATAAATATATTTGACTATTCTGTGAATCGGTCACCGGCCCGCAACCAAACAATTTCTTTCTATAAAGCTAATCATTTTCAATACCAACAACATTCCTGTCATAATCTGCTCTATTCTTAGTGTCTTCAATCCATCCTCCTCCCTCACATACCACATTCTGATATGTAAATAACCATGACGTCGTAATTAATATGCAAATTAGTTCACGACGCCATTTGGGGACTTCGAAGAGTGTATTGAGTTTTAGCTTGAGAGAAGATTTAACACAACACTACTCCAGTTATTTAATTTTAGGTACATTACATATTAAATATACCATGCATGACGTTTTCATTGTGACGTAACAGCTATTGAAAGTACATGGAAATACATGTATTTAGCTATAAACAACCACACACTCTTCCCTGGGTTTTTATAAAGGTGTAAAGCACATGAACTTTAGTTAAATCACTCGTTGCTGGTTTATGATGAAACACTGGTATGAGATTAGGTAACCAATAAACCGCACACGCTCTGTCCCTGATTAATATGACGTGATTAGGTAGGTGTAATAATAATTAGAGTTTATCTATGTATATTTATAAAGACGAAACAGACAATGGGTGAAGGTTTAGTCCTATCCTGGAGAGTCCAAGGTGTTAGCTCGCCCTTGTTTTCCTCAGGGCGGCATTTGTTTTGACTGTCATCACAGAGACTGACTAGCATGCTAGCTAGCTAGCTAGTCGACAAAAATAATATTATGCATACATAAAAGTATTATACGTTATATTATTTATAATATAGATTTCAAACAAACCAAGAACATCTAGTGTGTAACCTCGGCTAGGTAGGAAATACAAGTTAGCATCAGTGCTAGCTGCGTAAGCTTCTTGACGATAAATATGGCCGATATTCCAAACTACGCTATCATTTTTGCTGCTAAAAAAATACATAATAAATTTAAGTCACTTGCGTGTAAAGGCCAGCTAATGCGCTGGAAAGTTAAATTGGACGTAAGGCGAGAAAATACGCGACAGGCCTCGAATTTTTTAGGCGACGACATGCTAACAATGCTAATAATGCTAACAAGGCTAACTAGCCACCGGCTAGTTAAAAAGCGAAAGCTCCGTGATGAAGCTAACAAATGACACCACAGACACACAAGAGCTCACCGCATGAAGTACCTGCTTTCCGAGTTTAACCAAACAAAACAGCAGAAGCGTGTTTCAGCGGCGCTTCACGGTCAAATTAAAGAGAAAAGCTGAAAACAAGAGTTAAATTCCTTCCTCGTTTTTTTTTTTTTGCGCAACTTCCCCCGCAGTTCTGCCTGACAGATCGGGTGACTGGAACTAACATGCGATGACGTAGCCAAGCCCGGGAACGAATCAGAACCCGGAGTATCGGCTTTTATTTTTATGATTGGTTAATAACTTTTTAAACCCGCCCATTAGATAATAATAGATAATACAATACTCATTATACTCACTGTACAATCACAGCTTGCTGAAGATACACTACACTACACTACATTACTTGGCCAAAAGTTTGTGGACACCTGACTATCACACCCAAAGTGTTAAAAGCACACAAGTGTTCAGAATGTCTTTGTACGCACAGACTTAACGATTTCCCTTCCTGCATCAGCAGTATGGAACGCCGATTGGACCATAATGCCGAATTCTTGACAGAATGAACATGTCCCATCTCATCTCATTATCTGTAGACGCTTTATCCTGTTCTACAGGGTCGCAGGCAAGCTGGAGCCTATCCCAGCTGACTACGGGCGAAAGGCGGGGT
>JAOEHJ010000011.1:33788324-33798905 GCA_025447855.1 Potamarius usumacintae
CTTGTCACTCCCATCGCAAACCTTAACATCCTCAACTCCGCCACCTCCAACTTTGCCTCCTGTCTCTTCGTTAAGGGCACGGTCTCCAATCCATACATCACAGCTGGTCTCACTACTGTCTTAACGGATAATGGATGGATATGGTGAAGTTTTCTGAGTAGAGGTTTATGTAGCATTTTCTGAATGGAAATATTCATTTTTTTTTTACGTGTAATTATGTGGTAAACAAAAAAAGTGTTTAAAAAAACCAAAGTGTTTCGTATTTTAGATTCTTCAAAGTGTCCAGCGTTTATCTTGATGGCACTTTGCATACTATTGGCATTATCTTAACCAACTTCATGAGGTAGTCACCTGGAATGCTTTTCAATTAACAAGTGCGTCTTGTCAAGAGTTAATTAGTGCAATTTCTCGCCTTCTTAATGTATTTGAGATCAAACAGGAAATAGTAAATAATAAAAATACAGTAAATAGCCCTATTGTAACCCAACTGTAGTAATCCATATTATGTCAAGCACCGCTCAACTAAGTAAAGAGAAACAACATCCAACATTACTTTAAGACATGAAGTGTCTTTTAATTATTGAAAATAAAGAAAAAACACTGAAATAGAAGGTATGTACAAACTTTTGACTGGTACTGTAGACACAAACATAACCCATCTCCAAACACTTCATATGCCTTTAGGTAGCCAAACTATTTCACATATCTTTACAGTCATATTTTATACCAGTATAGTATTAAAAAGTACTGTATAGTTGTTCTAGCTTTGTTGCTAAAGATGTTTCTGAACTGACCAAAGCCTAGTGGTTCTCTGAACCACTTGGCTGAGCAGCTCACTAGATCAGTGGATTACTCACTGGTTGGAGACCTTTGACGTCACAGATGTTTTGCAAGTAAGTCAGTTTCATGGACTGCATCAGCAGAGGCTTCTTGTGCAACCCTGGCTTTGATATTGAACTACTAATCAGTGGTGGGTTTCCCAAAAGCCTCTTATTGCTAAGAGCATCTTAACTAAGAGAGAGAGTGTTTATTGTGCTGCTCACTCTCCCATTTAATGATGATCTTTGTGCTGCGATGCTTTTGGGAAACTCGGCACAGAATGTTATGAGTTCAAATCCCAAATCCAAGTCAATGCTGCTGGGCCTTTGAGCAAGGCCCTGAATCCTCAACTGCTCAGTTGTATGTGATAAATGAGATAAACGTAAAATGTAATGTTCTTTCACACTTCTGTAAGTCATTCTGTATAAAGGTGTCTTCCAAATGCCATAAATGTAAATTTCAGAAGTATTGGAAAAAGAATATTCTAAAATATGGCTTCAGTAATCAAAGTTTTTCAAAAACCGTCAACCCAAATATACCTATTGTAATATTCATTCAATTATAAAGCCTTGAATTTGCAGTGATCAGCACCCATGACAGCCATTTGTCTCTTACCAGTTCTACATAAAGTGTTTACTTATTTTACTGGCTATTAATCATGTATTACCAGTTAAATATCTTTAGCTTAACAGGAATTGACAATATTAGTCATTTAAAAAAGCGTTCAGTGAACTATTTGGTCAAAATGCCTTGATAACCATGACAATTTGGCCATGGAGAAGATGCTGAAAGATCTGATTTTCCAATTCATTGCTAAAAATGCATGGTTCCACAGTGACAGCAGTGCTATCCTAGCCCATGTAGTGGAGTTCAGAGAGAAGTTCTGATGAAGATCCAAAGCCAAGTGGAATGGCTGGAATCCAGGGTTCATGGTGGTTTTCCAGGCCTCCCCCACAACATCAGGCCAAGTGTAAATCCTATTCCGACATGCTTCAGATGACTCACCCAGCTGCTCCATGTTACTTACTCACAGGGTCTATAAATGTAAGATGTATGCATTCTAAAAATTCCCAACTTCTGTCATGCCATTGTTTGAAAGAGGAACCAATTTCACCCAACACTGAGAAGCTGAAATGAATTTCATCGTATTGTGAAACATTTCATGAACAGTCAATATGGTTAAGGTGTTCAGTGACAGTACCTAGTATGTATAGGAATGTAGTCTTTTAATGAGTTTTTAAAGGACTCACTGAACTCATTTCCTCAAACGCTTTTTGAAAAAAGCTCTAAAAGATACATCAGTGATCCTTGACCTCTACTTATGTATGATGAAATATTTCTAAAGGTATACTTTATTCACTTTTCCAGATGAAAGATACATACTAAAGGTATAATAGATGTATTCTTGATGGTACTACACCATCGACAAGGAACAGTGCATTAGAGATATCTGCTCAGCTGACTTTTGTTCTACCAGAAACAAACAGTGTTATTGAGCAAATAATAAAACTAGAAAGGCACTTGGGAGAGCACATACCTCCACCAAGCTACATATTATCAAGATCAAAATCAAATCACTTGAACCAAGGACACAATACTAAAGCTGTATATCAAATTTCATCCAAATCTGTTCACTACTTGTTGAGTTAAATTGGGAACAGATAAAAAAATCATGGATCTGCATACATATCTAGATCCTGTATCCACATACATATTCAGATTTCTGTCAAAACCTAATCAATTGTTCCTTGGCCCATGGCCCACCTTTCCACCAAATTTCATCAAAATCTGTTCACTACTTTTTGAGTTACATTGGGAACAGGCAACTAAATGGAGGTGAACACATAACTTCCTCCAACAAAGTTGGCAGAGGTAATAATGCACTGTGTAATAAACACTCCTAATAAATTAAATCTTACTGTATGTATTTCTTCAGTAAGACTTACTTTAACTCTGAACTCTGTGTTAAGGTTCTTCGAGATTTCTTCATTCTTCAACTCAACTGAGTATAGCTATAACGTAATATGTGCTAGCTTTACTCATAATCATAATAATAAGAAAATCAGAGCTCCTCATCACACCACTGACCATCAAAATATCTGAAGTCTCGACCCACTTTCCCCTTAGTATGTAACACCCTTGGTTATACTGGCACTTAGTGTTGACATCAGATAATCATCTCACATCTGGCTGCATCTCGATACCTCATTTAAAACCCCTCCACAATTCATTTAAAACACGCCCGCAGGCTGTTCATCATCACTTCCAGCACTATTTAAAACTTGTGAGATTGTCACACCAATAAAAATGCACAAAGAACAGTAAAAGATGCGATGTATGGTAAACTGTGCTTCCTGTCTTCTCAGTTGCCCCATAATGAAGCATTCATTATGATTATTTTATAGGTTTGAAGTTTTTAAAAAACTACCCTGAATGCATTACTATGCATAATGAACAGCTGTTGTGGCAACAAGCACATACATTATGCATAAAAAATTATTTCACTTTTGATTGTAGATGCTGATTTATTGAGACAAGTCTAGCTTCCTACAGTAATGGATTTGGGATGTGCTTCTGCTGCGTTATTTCCATAATTAATAATAGGGAGGCAGTACATTATATATGCGTGCTGTTTATAAGTTGAAGTGTACTTGAGCCGTAGTAAACACAATGTTGGATTCGAGCTTCAATCCACAGCCAGTTAATTATGCACCAGACCATCTCCAAAGCTATCAATATATAAAACTCACAATTGTGATGAGCGTGGGTCTTTTCTTTAGGACTATTTAATGTTAGTGGACTGTATCTGCACCATTAGATTAAAACAGCTTAATTTTGTCTTGCTGTCTTCAATAAAAAAAGAGAGATTGTACACAAAAAAAGGCCTCACATCCTTCATAATGTTCCACGATGTCAGTGCAGTGTTCAAGAGATTGAAGTAATAGTGTCGAGTCCAAAAGTCAGAGTCTGCTGCCAAGAGCTGTTTTATTTCATCATTTATCAAAAACTAATACAAAATTGTACTCTGTTGATATTAATTATTCAAGAATACATTATTTAAAACTCAGACAAGCCATTTTTAGCTGTCTGAGAAACTATCATGAGATTAAATTATGCTTGAATATACGTCCTGCATACCGAGAACTGTTTTTTTTTTTCTTTACCAAAAGCTGTATGATTTATTACTAATATTTAGGGCATCATAGAATTAATATCACAGTCACTGAAACAATTAGCAGTCATCGTTAACAGACAACAAAACTTTAACAACTAAAGAAATCTCCTTTTTCCACTACAAGTCCATCAAATATACCAGAAATCCACCTTTGTACTATTCTCACCTTCAGCTACACAAAGTACTTCACATTTAATTGCACATCATTCATTTGAATCCATTAATTAATCAGTTTATGTTTTGTCCAATGCAAGGATGTTACCGAATGTAAAGAAGAAGAAGAAGAAGAAGAAGAAGAAGCCTTTATTTGGTCATGTATATTCAAGCACAGTGAAATTCATCCTCTGAATTTAACCCATCTGAAGCAGTGAACACACACATGCATACACAAGTGAACAATGAGCACACACACATCACCCAGGGAGCAGTTGGGGGTTTGGTGCCTTGCTCAAGGGAACTTCAGCCATAAATCGAATTTCAAATGTAAACTGAAAAATGTAAAAATGAACTGAATTTTAATTTAAACCAGAAATTATATAAAATAAACAGAATTTTAAATGTGAACTCAAAATAATATCAAAATAATATATAAAATTTAATATTATATAAAATTACCAAAATTTATAATGTAAATAGAAAATAATAAAAACTTGAATTTGAAAAGTGTGCTGCAAATAATATATTTTAAAAAAGCTACATTTATAATGTATATGGAAAATAATAAAATAAAAAAATGAATTTCAAACTGAACTGAAAACTGAACTGATCTAAAAATAAAATAACATAAACTGAATTTCAAATGTAAACTGAAAGTGATCTAAAAAAAATAAACTGAATTTTAAATATAACCTGAAAGTAATATTTTAAAAAATAGCAAAATGTGTAATGTATGTGGGAAATAATAAAATAAAAAAACTGAATTGCAAATGTAAACTGAACTGATCTAAAAATAAAATTAAAATAAACTGAATTGCAAATGTAAACTGAAAGTAATATTTAAAAAAAAATAGTAAAACGTATATGTGGGAAATAATAAAATTAAAACAAACCCTGAATTGCAAATGTAAACTGAATTGATCTAAAAAATACAATAACCTGAATTTCAAATGTAAACCAAAAGTGATCAAAACAAATAACTTGAACTTCAAATGTAAACTAAAAATTAATTAAAAAAATAAACTGAATTTCAAACGCAAACTGAAAGTGATCTAAATAAACCTCATTTAAAAATATTTTATCAGTAATACTATTTTAATTATATTATTTACATAAATCTTTTAATATGATTTGATTTTTTTTTGTGCAGTTTCCAATCTTACTCCAAAGACCAGTGTGTCTTTATTAAAATTTTTAGTTTGTGTGTACAAAAATTAAGATTAAGGCATGCGACGTTTTTTTGAACCCGCCTTTTAAACATAAAATATTTGATGCTGTATTACTTCTGGAACAATCTGCAGTTCTGAATGGTGTGTTTTTATTGGCCAAAAGTCAGTATCATGTGTTAGAAGATGCCACCAGTTAATACCTTGTCTTCAGAGTGTATGTGTGTTACCAATTGGTGTATTAATAGTTTATTCAGGTTTGGTGAAACAGTTTGAACACCCTGTGAAGAAACAGATTCAGGTTATAGTCTAAAAGAATAAAAATCTAACTGGAATTAGGTGGACTGAAAATGATTTTTATCAATTTTTTTGGCAATATTGGGTAATCTGTAATAAAACATAAAAAAAAAACCCTCTGTGTTCAAAACCTGGCATTTACACTGGGGGAAAATACATCATCAACATATCAACTATTTTTCTCTTAAACACATTTCCAGTGCAGCTATTCACATGAAATGTTGAGAAGATGTTGGTATTAGCACAATAAAACTACACAGAAAAAGAAACCATAATGTTCCGATCCATAAAAATGTTATGTACAATAAAGTGGAATGACACGACAAAAAAGTACTGAACACCCTAAATAAAACATATTGAATACTTGGTGGAGAAGTCTTTGTTTGCAATGAGAGCTTCAAGATGCTTCCAGTATAAAGAACGTAATCTCTCAGTGTTCAGGTGGGATTTTGACTCATTCTTCTCCACAAACAGTCTTTAAATGAAATGCTGAATTATGATCTTCAGTTCATTCTCCACATTTTCTATTGGGTTAAAGTGTGCTGATTGACAGGGCCATTCCAACACCTTTTTTTTTTCTTTCTATGGAACCAATCGAGAGCTTCCTTTGTAGAATGTTCTGGATCGTTGGCTCATCCTCATGTCTCATCCGAGTGGATGGCAACAAATTCTTCTCAAGAATTTACTAGTGCATGACTCCATTCATTTTCCCTTCGATAGTTTGGACTCTGATAGTACCATGAGAAGATAAACAACACCCTACCATGATGGTTCTACCTCAAAACTTTCCTGTAGGTATGATCTTTTTAGGGGCATATGCAGAGCCAAGCATGGTGCTTTGAAAAGTTTTTTTTTTTTCCTTCTGAGCAAATTACATTCTTACAGTAATTTACAGGCTTCTCCAAATGTTCTGTAGCAAACTTCAAACCAGTGTTATAGTTAAGACCAACTAAACTGAGACCAAGTCGTGACCAAGAATAAAGTGTATCAAGACCAAGACAAGACCATGACTTTAAGGGGTTGACACCAAGTAAAGACCAAGATCAAGGCAGGGTGAGACTGAGTCAAGACCAAGATCATAGCAGGACAAGACCAAGTCAAGACCAAGATCATAGCAGGGCGAAACCAAGTCAAGACCAAGATCATAGCAGGGCGAGACCAAGTCAAGACCAAGATCATAGTGGGGCAAGACCAAGTCAAGACCAAGATCATAGCAGGGTGAGACCAAGTCAAGACCAAGATCATAGCAGGGTGAGACCAAGTCAAGACCAAGATCATGGCAGGGCAAGACCGAATCAAGACCAAAATCAATGCAAGGTGAGACCGTATCAAAACCAGAATCATTATAGGGTGAGACCGAGTCAAGACCAAGATCAGGCAGGGTGAGACCAAGTCAAGACCAAGATCATGACAGAGCGAGACCAGGTCAAGACCAAGATCATGGCAGGGCGAGACAGAGTCAAGACTAAGATCATGGCAGGGCAAGACCAAATCAAGACCAGGATCATGACAGGGCGAGACCAAGTCAAGACCAAGATCATGGCAGAGTGAGACCAATTCAAGACCAAGATCATGGCAGGGCAAGAATGAGTCAAGACCAAGACAAGTCCAGTTCGAGTCCCACACTGTATGACACACTTACAATATAATGTGGAAAATGTAAGCCATATATGGCACTCCTCAAATTTTACAGAAGATTTGGCTCACAGATTCCCGCCAGCTCCCAGACAGTCGCAGCTTCTTCTCCTGTCTCCTACATTCACCTGCTTGGATTGCATGTGAATGGGGCAGGGAGGGGTGACAGTCATTACAAAAGTTTCAAATTAGGAATGAGTCACACTATTGGTTGGATTTGAAACAAAAAAATTTCAAAGACAAGACAAGACAGAGTAAAAATATGGTCGATTCCAAGATGAGATCAAGACCTTCAAAAAGTGGTTTTGAGACCGGTTTCAAGATCAATACCGATCTCATGTACTTCAAACAAGAGTCAACATGCCATTTCTTCAGTAACAGAATCTTCTGGGGTGATTGAGAATGGAGACCGTAGTTATGGAGTGCATTGCCAATTGTTTTCTTTGTTGTCAAGTGTATCCACTGCTTTCAGCTCTTTATAGAGCTCTTGGGCCACTCTTCTGAGAGCACTACGCTTCTCAGCAACCTTGCTGTGAAGGTCTTGGGAGAGTTCTTTGCCTCTACACATCATGAGATGTTTCTTGCATGACAGCTTGGTGTCAAATGATTTGTTTACTTGCATTTTTGTCAAAGTGTGGAAGTACTGACCTACTCTAACCCACTGGTTCTAATTAGCAAAGGTAGGAGAACTAATTAGCACAATAAGCTGGGTTTATTACTGTGTTCAATACTTTTTCCCCCTATGTCATACCACCACTTTATTGTACATAGCTTTTTTTTTAAGGACTGGAATATTACAATTTCTTTTTCTGTGTAGTTTTATTATGTTAATACTGTGGTGTCTGCTTTACATTACATTACAAGCATTGAGCAGATGCTCTTATCCAGAGTGCCATGCAACAAGATCCTGACACATCCACAGCAGTGG
Source organism: Potamarius usumacintae (assembly GCA_025447855.1). NCBI lineage: Eukaryota > Metazoa > Chordata > Actinopteri > Siluriformes > Ariidae > Potamarius > Potamarius usumacintae. Next base: position 33,796,501 of record JAOEHJ010000011.1, read on the forward strand.
GCAGCCCAGGGAGCAGTTGGGTTCGGTGCCTTGCTCAAGGCACTTCACTTCAGCCATTCCTGCTGGTCCAGGGAATCAAACCGGCGACCTTTTGCTCCCCAAGTGGCTTCTCTAACCTTTAGGCCATGGCTTGCCCAATGGCCATGGGGGCACTCACCCTCTGCTCAACATGTCATGTGAATAGCTGCACTGGAAATATAATAGAAAAAGAGTTGACATGTTGAACCCTTATTTCCCCTCCTGTTTTATCTAAACATTTATCCAAAAGCTAACAATAGTCTTTTGGATCCTATTGAAGGCCTCAGTGGAGGAACCAAGATTTCATGCTCAGCTCTCTGCTTGAATGGACAGGATTTTGACTAGAATTAATGGACTGAAGATGCACTGTTAGGGAATTATTTATTTCTGGCCTCAAGGAGGGCTAGGAGCAAAATAAACAACTAATAAATCATTTGTGGTGTGGCTTTTTGTCACACTGTGTTAAACTGTTGCACCTGACGGTTGCTACTCTTTGAGTCCAGAGGACCGGAATGATGGACTTCATCCAATATCCACCATCCTCGACCGCTCTTCATCCCTACACTTTATCCTCATTCACCCAACCCCATCATCACTGTTTATCCTTACAGCTAATTGTGTTTTTATCCTAAATTTTTAAAACCAACAAAGCTCCTCATCCTCATTTCACTGTGTCTCTTTGGCTTCACTTACTTCACTCAGGTGCTTCATCCTCACTTCGCTGCAAATCTTCATCCTCACTTCACCTTGACTCTTTATCCACTTTCCTCAACCTTACTCCTAACCCTCATTCACTCTCCTACCCCTTCTTCCTCCCAACACTGCAAATCCTCATCCACACTCATCCTCACTTCCACCTGACTCATCATCCTCATACCTCATCCTCACTCACCCTCATTTCTAATCACCGCTCATCCTCTGACCTCATCCTCAATTCATCCCCACTTCTCAAACTCTCTCAACAAAAGTTGTGATCTTCATTCACCCATCCTCATCACTTTGACCTCGAATCCTCATCCTCACTCTATCTCAAATCGTTCTGATTTCACCATAGCCTTTTATCCACATTTTCTCACCTCCCTCATTCTTACCCAACCTCCTTATCCTCACTTCATTGTCTTTTTATCCTCATTTATTCTCATTTCAGATATATTTTTCATCCTCAATCCTCACATCTCTGAATATCTTCTCTTACTTTGTCCTTCATATCCCTTGTCCTCCTTATCCTCATTTGACTTATCACGTCACCCTGACTTTTCATCCTCACTCCCCAATCTCACTGAGCAAAACTCCCGATCCTCACTTTAACCCAAATCATTCCGCAGTCCTTAAAAACAAAATTCCTCATCCTCATTTTATTCTTACTCTTCATCAGTACTCTCACTCGGTGAAATTTGTCATCCTCACATTTCATCTCCACCATTTGTCCTCACATTTTATCTTTTCCCAAACACTTTGCACTTACATGGGCAAACCCTTTTCCCTCATTTTCTCTCTCGAATGAAAATTCCTCAAAATTCCTTCACCTCTCCTTTCTTTGTTCACCAAATTCATCATTTTAAAGGAACATAACCTTCAAAACAATGACAACATCAAAGGATAGACACACACTTATGCTAAAATTATCTTTCAGCGATTTCCTCAGTAAACAAATTCCCTGTTGTTTAACGTGGCAGCTCCATTTCACAGCCTTGTCACACAAGCTGGAGGTAAAGCTCAGAAGGCATGCTGGATATTATTCCCTAGAGCACACTTTAGCTTCAGAATGGCTCAAGAGAATAATGACTGTATGGATTCACTGGAGGTGCAAAATTCCCAAGAGACCAAAAATCCATGACTGACAGGAAGGGAACAGAAGGCCTGGTTTATTATTAGATAATAGATTTAAAGTGTGATGTATTGCAGTTTCCTTTGGAGTAAAAAAAAAAAAAAAAAGGGGGGGGGTGTAAAGAGATCTGTTAGGGTCTGTGTATAATGCATTGCATTTGTTCGTTTTTAATTTCAGAAAGTAGAAATACATACTGTAAAAAAATCTACACTAGAAACACAAGACACTGCACATTTTTGGCACCAAAATAGTAAAAAAAAAATACAAAAAGCTCATGTATTTCGCCTTTTGGCCAAAAATTAATGAATGATCTTGATGTGAAGCAACAAATACTGTATAGCTCATAGCAAGAAGATGGTAAAGACTGCTAATGCAGACATTACATGCTATATAAAAATACCAAGAACATAGCGTTAAAAGTGGACAACATGCCAGATGAAAAAAAAAAATCACCAATTTTTTTTTTTTCCCCCGGCAATTTACACATACACTATATTGCCAAAAGTATTCGCTCACCTGCCTTGACTCACATATGAGCTTAAGTGACATCCCATTCCTA
>JAOEHJ010000011.1:34750349-34761409 GCA_025447855.1 Potamarius usumacintae
GCTTCAGATGGGTTAAATGCAGAGGATGAATTTCACTGTGCTTGAAGTGCGCATGTGACGAATAAAGGTTTCTTCTTCTTCTAAATAAGAGGACGGTGAAAACCAGACACACATCATCATGAATTTCTGTATTTCCCTCACATGTTGTTTGGTAAAATGCTCAAACAAGATTCTATACAACTAATTTAAGTGTAATTACACTTTGTTCCAGACAAAATAATCAAGGATATCAGTTCAGATATCCTGGAGAATAAAAGTAGTGCTGTAGCTACAATTACACCGTAATTAAACATAGCATTGAATGCTAACCAAACCGCCACGGGTTTGTTCCTGTACTTGTAACACAGTTGTTCAGAAGCGTGTGTGAAGATCCCGAGCTGAACCTGCTGTACTGCAGTGTTCTGAAGCAGAGCCGTTTTTATTTCCTGGCCTGTGTTCCTGGCCCAGCATGGCCAGCGAGTTCCTCAGGCTGCCCCAGTGACCCAACATGCCCCCGCTGGGTGTTCTGTGGTGGGTCACCCTCTGCAGGGGTCACGACCTCTCAGCTTTCTCAGCCTTCACCCTCCTCCACTCTGCTCGCTCGCTCGCTCGCTCCCATGGAGATTTAATTAAGAGATCTCAGAGCCTGCAGCTCTCTCCAGATTACCTCTTCACTGCCACGTCTCAAACAGCTGTTTTCTAACAGCCAAGGAAAAACAAAAACTCTGCATTATGGCTAAACTGAAGATGAAGTGGTGACCTTGGAGTGTATTGTTTGTACACGAGGGTTTGCGAAGCAGACAAAACCACAAGAATTGTTGTAAAGAAGTTGGAGAAGCTAATGGCAGAATGGAGGCCTGTTTGAATACATCAGAAGCTTTGGTGTGGATTTACAGGATTTGCAGCTGTTTGTCTACAATCCAATGTCAAGCCATTAACATAAAAGCAGACAGCGATAGAAGTACAGATGCTCGTCCCAGTTTTTTTTTTTTTTTTAAACAATGGTGATACTCGTGCGCAGAGTATTGCCCAACCTGATTGAACACCTAATTTTTTGCTTGCAAGTGTTAACGTTTGGCTACTGCATAGCTACTTACCCTACGACATGTTTCTTTCCACATTGAACCCGAGTAATCAAGTCCACACCCAGGACCAGTTCTTGGCTTGTTTGGGGGCGTGGCTTATTATTGCAGATTTGCATTAATATGGAATTCCCTGTAAAAAGTGACTCGATTGTGAATTCTGTACGTCATTTTAGCACGTGCAGAGTTGCGTAATAGGAGATAGTATGTTCTTTCTTTTCTTCGCTTTATCACGTAGCATCCATCGTCCATCCACAATTCATATAAATTGCTACTCCTCCCTGAGTTTTCAATGGATTTTGATTCTGATTGTTTTGTTTTGTAAGATCTAATTGTTCTCATGAACAACTTCACTAATTATAAATGAGTCTGGTTTCTCATGGTACGCCCGTGTGAGCTACTGCGTCGCTGGCGCTCTGATTTAATTATTTTGCTGTCGTACCAACATTCAAGAGGCGAAGAACAGGGCATTTTGGATGCCGGACATATCCTCGTGCAGGAATACATACAAACGATGAGGTGTTCTCTTACACGAAGCTTTTCAGCCATGTTGGCTCTCACGAGATGTGCCGTTTTTGCGATGCTTTTAGTTCAAACACTTGCATACCAAAACTAAGATAATTACAGTGCTCCAGTCCTATGAAACTTAAGAAGGCATGCTGTGTCCTCCGCTGACCACGACAAGCTTTTCACCAACATGTCCTTCTACTTCTATTGACATCATCTCCTACTTCTATGTGAGGTCGATGGATTTAATGAGTCTCTTCCACACTGCATGATTGCTCACTACTTCTTGTCCAGACAGGCCTTTCTCTCTTTGGTCCATTCTAATACTTTCAAACCATCTTTGTTTCGGTCTTTTTCTTTTTTCCTTCCACCTCCATGTCTATCACTCTTCTACCAACATACTACTACTCTGTCCATAGGTGCTAACAAAGGCAACTGGACTTGCTTGAAATCCTTGAAGATGTTTGACCTCTCATCCAAAAGGCTTCTTCAGTTCTGTCTGATGAGTGGGGAGTTCCAGGTATTTATCATCCAATGGACCAAAAGCAAACCTAAGGGGAGTCGTTGAGGTCACGTGGGTCGTTGACACGGTCATCCTGTAGGTGTTTGATCACCCTAACAAGACTCTAGGCTGCTAACACCGGTCACACCCAGCCTCCAATGACCCAAACAAACTACAGGATGACGGAGAGTGCAAGCGACCCATGTGACATCAAAGACTCTCCTAAGGGTTGCTTTTGGTCCTCTAGAGGATAAATACCTGGAACTCCCCACTCGTCAGACAGAACTGAAGAAGCCTTTCGGATGAGAGGTGAAACGTCTTCAAGGATTTCAAGCAAGTCCAGTTGCCGCCTTAAGCACCTACAGTTTACGATGACCTGGATGACTGAGAGCCTTCACAGACATACTACTCTCTCCTCATCACATGACCATACCACTGCAACCGCCTTTCCTGTACTTTCTCTGATATCTTCACTCCTTTTGTTGTCACTCCACACATCCACCTCAGCATCCGGATTTCCATGGCATCCAGCTTCTTCTCATGAACCTTCTTCACAGCCCATGTTTCTGCTGAGTACAGCTCATCTTATGTTTTCACCAACATGTCCACAGTTCGTTTAAAGTGAGCCCCAAGACCATCGTTTTCAAGAGAACCAGGGATTGGTTCTCTTGACTGCTCCCAACTCTGAAAACAGCTTTCACACTCCACCAAATTTACTGAACTCATGGGGCAAATAGCACCGAGTACAGGAAAAAAAAATGCAAGTTTGAAAACAACCTTAGACTGCACAAGCTTTATTTCTTTGAAATCTCAGGGCTGTCACCAGCTCAGAAACAAGTGCACTTTGGTTGTCAGAGTCGAAACCACAAATGAGCACCACAGCTCGAGGAAATGCTCGTCCTCCAGAGCTCGATAACCACAAGACCAACGTGCAATGTAGACTTCTAGGAAACTTCCACGAGCAACACGCTGTATCACACTGAAAACGGAACATTTTTGGTGTAATGAAATCTTATGTTTGCATTCAAAGCCAGTTTTATGATGATGATCTCATCCACTCTCAGTGGTCTTTGGGGAAAACAATTTTTGCTTCCCTCTGCTTGATGTAAGCTCTTCGTTTTGGGTTCATCACGACTTGTGGCTTCTAATATCAGGCTTTGGTTACAAGTGGTTTATAAACTGTAAGCATCAGCATTTTGCAGAACTCATGGCATGCAGTTTGTGGTCTTGCAGGTTTACAGTTTCAAAGCGGTTCTGAGAATTTTTAGTTTATCTTGAGACGTGCAACTTTTTAATTGCTTCTTGCTACTTCAGTGTGACGATCCAGTCGTGTTTTTGAGCAAGATGCAACGTCTAGGTGCATCAAAGCTAAAATAAATCAAATACAGTGACTCCTTTTGCAATTTCATTTATATTTATCAATTCACACAGCTCACATTTACATGGTGAAAGTCTTCAGCTTTGGATTTCCAAACCGAGTGATCCCATGTGTTGATTTTTGGCCTGTAAGACTCTTTATTTTGGAGCTTTGTCATAACCCACAGTTTCTCAGCATGGAGTTTCCAGTGAACTGGTGCAGAAAAAATCTTGCTCAAAACCAATCTTGGTCACCAAAAGCATTTTTTCATCAGGTATCAAATAAGCTTACACAAGACACATTTGATCCAGATTTGGTTTAAACGGAGGTCGTTTTCCATTTTCTCCATTGTACATGCTCGGGGGTGGAGAAATTACCAGCCCAAGGACGAGCAGATAACGTGTCTGGACCTTCAATTCGATCAGCTCCTGATGTAGCTGTTTTCTTCTACCAACTAAAAAAAAAAAAACAAGCATTTTTCTCTTTCATTTCAAAAAATAATAATAAAAAAAGCTATTTAACAAAGACGCATCATTGATGTCAAGTAATGTTTGTTGTATTTCAGAGGTAGTGTTTCCACTACGGGAAAGTCCTCACGATGCTTTCTAATTTCTCGGGACAAGCTTTGCCCTCCCCCTTTTTTTTTTTTTTTTGGTCTTAATAACTTGGAGGAAAAAAAGAGCCTTTTGAAGGAACGACTTTATAGCTGCTTCAGGTATTATGTTAGATTTTTGTTGTATCAGTTCAGATTCATTGTATTTAAAAGTGGATGTATTTCGAAGTGTTTCATGAGTCAGGAGTGTGCGTCGTCGCAGCATTGGTGTCGTGTACTGATCATGTCCGAATGTCTCTCACTCGGGTAGGGTAAAGTCCCTTGACCTCCTGAGTTTATCAGCGTAATGGACGTGTGAGGGTTTGAAATTGATTTTTTTCCCCCCCCGCTGACATTCTGTTCAGAAAAGAGGCATTATGGCATCCAGCTGAGATGCTTTATATTTCGAGAGAGGAGGGAGGGAGAGTCGGATGGAGAGATTCATTCTCTGTGTCTCTCTTTCACTGCATGTGTGAGAGAGAGAGAGATTCTCTTACTGTGACTTGTGTGCGTGTATGAGAGAGACTCAGTATATCTTTCTCCATCCCGGTCTCTTTCTCTCGGTTTGTCTCCTCCTCTGTCTGTATCTGTCTGTTTCTTTTTCTCTCTGTGAGTCGGTATATCTGTCTTTCTTCATCTGTGTCTTTCGCTCTGTGCCCCTCTTTTTCTCTTTCTTCCTCTGTCCATATTTGTCTTTTTCTCTCTCTCTCTGACTCATTGGATCTGTCTTTCTCCATCTGTCTTTCACTCTGTGCCCCTCTTTTTCTCTCCTTGTCTCCCTCTTTTTGTCTTTCTTCCCCTCTGTTTATATCTCTGTCTTTCACTCTGTGCCCGTGTGTTTTTTTTTATATATATATAAAATCTGTGACTCAGTATATCTCTTTCACTCTGTGCCCGTTTCTTTCTTTCTCTCTCTCTATCTCTGTGACTCAGTATATCTCGCTTTTTCCATCTGTTTTTCACTCTGTGCCCCTTGTTCTCTCCCTATGTTTATCTCCCTTCCTGTCTCTCTTCCTGTGTCTGTATCTATCTGCTTCTTTCTGTCTCTCTGATTCGTTGTCTCTGTCTTTCTCCATCTTTGTGTCTTTCACTCTGCACCCCTCTTTTTCTCAGTGTTTACCTCTCTCCCCCGTCTGTATCTGTGTCTCTCTCCGTCTGCCTTTCACTCTGTGCCCCTCTCTCTCTCCCCGTCTGTATCTGTGTCTCTCTCCGTCTGTCTTTCACTCTGTGCCCCCTCTCTCTCTCTCGCACTCTCTCTTCTTTTTCTCTCCTCAGTCTTTATATGCAAAATTTGATGTGATGTAGCGGAAGAGTGCTGCTTTAAGGCATCTCATCATCATCATCATCTTGGTCACTCTGATCAGTGTAGCTGATTTTTATTTTTTATTTATTGGGAGAGCAGGGTCATTGGACTCATCAGCTCATCACTACGCCTGACGTCCCACTATCCCGCTGTGCCTCGTGCCTCACTCGTAAAGCGTCTGCCTGGAGAATAATTGGAAATGAAAGCGGAACGCTTTCCTCTATCAAATTTAAAGCATCTTCGTCTCCTTAATACCGGTTCAGAAGTGGTTACTGAATGACTTGGGAGCAGTTCTCGTTCCTTGAATTGGAGCTGAGCAATTTAAACCAGATTCTTTTTCCTTATTCGAGCTTAATTTTATTTCCAGCCATACGATCTGTCAGTTTTTCCATTGAAACACTGCTACATGAAGTGAATAAAACGTGAGACGCTACACAGACGATGATGTGTGAAAATCTGAAGGTATAAAAGTGTGTGGATATGTATATTAAGATTTTCCGGTCTTGGTGTTTAAACGTGGCTGATGTTAGAAGTTTTGTTTGCAGTAAAGCCACAGAAGTTCCGTTGCTAACACGTAGTGCACGTCTGTCTCACCCGAAGGCTTTCTAGAAATTTCTGCCAGTTCTTCAGTGAAGCCACAGACTTACTAATATGGTTTAGGACACAGTGCAACTCTTGCAGCTGCAGAGCAAATCACAGGTTTATACAATATTAATTTGCTCCGTGTAATAGGTTATGGTTTCTATGGTAACAGCTCGTACACTGGGGTCTGTGATGGATGTGCCGCATAAGCTAAACAAAATAAATCTTTCAACAAATATGGTGTTATTAAATAAAGAAAACCGTAAATGTTGAGTTTGTAATAGTTTTTCCACCATGGGAAAGTCTTCAGAACAGAAGTTTACCCTTTGTGCTTTTTTATTTTATTTTTATTTTTTTTTATTAAAACCCCGATTGGTTCGGGGTTTTTATTTTTTATTTTATTTTTTAATTATTATTATTTAACTTTGAAAGGTAAAAGAGCATCCGATGAGGGAATGACTGTTCGACGACTCCTAACTTTTGTTATACAAGTGATCACATTAAGCGTAGCTGTAAATGGATAAAAACTATCACATGACATTTTCTTTAATTGATAAAAAATAAAAAAAGATTGAAGAAACCCTTACAGAAGGAGTCTCTAGTTTTAGTAAGTTTTCAGGACAGATGTTTTTACATTTTCTGCAGTTTCTCGGGAACATGATGAGTTAAATATATAATATTTATTTGTTTATTTTATCCACATTTACTAGATATGAGCGATCGCGTGCTCTGATTGCCTACTCTATTACTAGGATATCAGCTCGTATACCGCGAGTAGAGGAAAAACAAAAATGGCGGCGCGTGTTGCTGAACCAACTGAGGATGAAATAAAAACTCTACTCGAAAACCAAACCCCTAAAAAAAAAAATACAAAAAAAGCAACAAAATATGGAATGAAAGTATTTGACGGTAAGAACTGTTTTTAATTTTTTTTTATTTTTAAGAATTATCGCATTTCTCACAAATTGCTCGTCATTTCGCTGGCTTGTTTAGATTCTAAGCGGAAATGATTTTGTCAGACATTTTGTACAAAGGTTTTATCAAATTTGCAAAATAAAAATGCTCTGTTTCTCAAAATGCAGTGAAATGTCGATAGAATGAAACAGTTATTCCACTCAATCTTGCCGTACATGGCTTATAGCCAACTCGGTGCTACGCGCCTCATCAGCTCATGTACGACTCGATTTTGTGGAATAACTGTTAAAAATATACTTTTTGTCTTATTAACTTTGATCAAGAAATAAAAGAAAGTATGATAAGGGAAGGACTTTTTTTTTTTTTTTAATTCCTATTATGCAAGCGATTAATTTGTTTTCCAACATTAAGTGTAGCTATAAAGGGATAAAAATTACTAGGCGATTTTGCATTTTTTATTAATAAAAAACGTAATTGTTTGTAAAACACTATAGTATGAGAGGAAGAAAACACTGTGTGTGAAAACAAGAAGATATTTACTGTATGGAAGGAGTCTCCAGTTTTAGTACATTTTGTGAGAAGGGAAGTTTTCAAGACCGTTGTTTACGCTTTTTGTAGTTTCTCAGTAATATGACAGGCTGGATAAGTGTTGTAGTCGAGTCACTAAACCTCGAGTCTGAGTCGAGTTTCGAGTCCCCAGTGTTCAAAACCAAGTCATTTAAAGAAAATTTCGAGTCGAGTCCGAGAACAAGGTTCCAACTGCACCATGTGACCGGTGTCTATTTCAGCGCCATTAACATTAGTTTGTTCCTGAACATGGCGTATGAACAGGTGAACGTGCTTCTCTTTATCAGGGAGTGTGAAGTATTCTGTCAGAGATGGTTGGGAGATGGATGGAAGTGCAGAAGGTGTGTTTATTAATACAAGTGAAGACGGTAAACAATCCAGAACAGCAGGCAAAATCGTAAAACGCTGAAACAGGCGATAGGCACAAACAGGCTATCGTAGACCCGGCAGAATCAAAGACAAAAAACAGGAAATCAAACAAGGAAATAAGGCTCGGTAATGTGTCAATACTTCGAAGTAAGTGTGTTTTCACAGTTTTTTTTTTTTTATATACAGTAGGCACACTGTTTGCGCCTTCATCCTGTGCAGGTGCGAGTCGTTCACAGCACATGCGCGCGAGTCCGCTTGGCATGTGCGCTGTCCGGAGCACGCCCGAGAGTCTATCTGATGCACGCGCCAAGGTGTGCAGGTGCGACACTTACACAAAATTTGTACAAAAATTAATGTAGATATAAATAAATATGCCAAATTATTATGGCATGTTACCAAAAAAAGAAAAAAATCCAAGTCTTCATCTCCAATTTACAAGTCCGAATAAAGTTAACGCACGAGTCTGATTCCAAGTCTGAGTCATCGGTGCTCAATTCGAAGTCGAGTCGCGAGTCCTTAAAATTAGGGCACGAGTCGGACTCGAGTACTACAAGCCTGCAGTAAAGTGACCAAATACAGTGATCGTAAAAGCTCCAACCCAAGCGAGATGTCAAGCTTGGGGAGAAAATTTTTTTTTTGGACATGCTTGACTTTTCTTCAGGGTTTCATGGGGCATCCCAGATACCACATCACTCTTTTCTGACTATATCACACGAACAAAATCCATTCATCGTTCCTGACGTTCATATTCAGGCAAAGACAAAATCAGGTTGAATTTGTGTCATCTGATCACAGAATAAGGAATAACCACTTGGGGACGTGCTGCTCCAGGAAAATAATCAGTGGCACAAAGCAGACTTTCCGTTGCCATCAAGAAGTTGATTATCTTTGATTACAGTCCTGGGTTATGACTTTAAACTGCAACCGGTGGGGAGTCTCAGGTCCAGGAGGACTTGAGTATTGGGGAAAGTGGAGTTACCCCTTAATCACCACTGCTCCCAGGCCCAGAGTGGTAGCACCTGCCTGGGTTCCAGTTATGGGTTAAAGAGTCCGTCACCAATAAGGCGCTGGCAGCAGGGCGCTTTTTGGTGCAATGTGGCAGATGAACCCAACAGGATCAATGGCGCGCCACCTGATGGCATGATGAAGAGCCACTCAAATGGCCAACGGATGGCATCATTCGGCAAGTCAGTTGTCACTGCAGGGCAACTTCCACACCCGTCAGGTCTATGGCACTTTTGTGCACCATTTGGCATCAGGTCTGGAGGTCCAGAGAGACAACACAATGGGGGCACGACGTCGGTTATCTTGCCTTACTGTGCAAGGCACTTCATTCAGAGAGGGGAATAATATGAGAGAGCTTATGAAGCCCGGCATTCCGTGGTGGCTCGGCCGGGCCATTCGTGCCACTGGTGCAGGCGACTCTGTCGCGGGCCTCGTAGCCCATCTACGTTTCTGCTCATCCTAACGAAGCAGTCCTCATCACTAGCGATGGACAGCCGCCGCCACCAACGATTATTTTTCCATTTACAGCATGTCTAAGTTTTATTCCTCTTACACCACAGCAATTTGTCAATGCTAACAATTATATATGGGAAACCCATGGCCTAATGGCTAGAGAAGCAGCTTTGGGACCAAAATGTTGCTGGTTTGATTCCCTGGACCAGCAGGAATGTTTGAAATGCCCTTGAGCAAGGCAACTAACCCCTAACTGCTCCCCAGGCTGCTCTGGATCCGTTGTACGTCACTCTGGATAAGAGCGTCTGCTAAATACCTGTAATGTAATATCATGTATTAAATATGGACAGATTGCACTTTTTACCCATTTATAGTTACTTGAAAGAAGCTCTTTTGAAGTTAAGACAATAACGTCATGTTTCCAAGCACCCACAAAGCACAAACCCCTCTGGCCTGAAGACTCTCCATTCATATTGTTATTCATTTATCATTAGTACTGTATTAGATGACGTTGATTGTCCACTACACAAGTCTCTGCATTGGTTGTTACTACGGAAACGCATTGACATCACCCTGTGATCCGAATTACAGCTGGAGCTCCAGTCAGAGCTGCTCTTAGAGAAAAGATACCTTCTGACCAATCAGATTCAAGAATTCAACAGCGCTGTGATGTGCATCACAACTGAACCAGCCCAGGTTGGCCAACAAACGTGTTATTAACCGTCACAGTGATCTTATATTCTTTAAATTATTGGATGTGAATCGTCATGGTAACAGCATGACGACATCTCCGACACATTTATGAAATGTCAGTCTTGAAGTGACTGGAGATCAGTATAGAACGCGCGTTCGCCAACATGGCTCCAGTGATCTGAGGTGAGCTGAGAGGAGGCGGTGAGCACTCACAGGCTCGACACACTCAAACTTCTTCCTCTCCTGGATTTCCTGTAGCTTGCACACGTACTCCAAAGACTCCTCCTGAAAGTGCTGCCTCAATGTCTCCACTGCCACATCCGCCTGAGAGAGAGAGAGAGAGAGAGAGAGAGAGAGAGAGAGATTAACAGAGGTGTTAAAAAAAAAAAGAGACAGAGAGAGAGATTAACGTAAGTACAGAAAAACAGAACAAAATGCAGAAAGAGACCGAGAGAGGGGGAGGGAGGTGTAGAGGAAAAGGCCGAGAGAGAGGCCGAGAGAGAGAGAGAGAGAGAGGGGCAGAGCAAGAGAGAGAGGGACAAAGCGAGAGAGAGCAAGAGAGGGACAGAGCGAGAGAGAGACAAAGGGACAGAGCGAGAGAGAGAGAGTGAGAGAGAGAAGCCGAGAGAGAGAGAGGGACAGAGCGAGAGAGCGTGAGAGAGAGACAGAGTGAGAGAGAGGGGCAGAGCGAGAGAGAGGGAGCGAGAGAGAGACATAGAGAGAGAGACATAGAGAGGGTGAGAGAGACAGAATGAGAGAGAGAGAGAGAGAGAGAGAGAGAGACAGAGTGAGAGAGAGAGAGAGTTGATTGACCCAAAGTAGTTTCCTTGATATCAACAGAGATTAGTTATTGATAGAGGGATTGTTTATTTGTTTGTTTATTTATTTGTTTGTTTGTTTGGTTGATAGCCTCAGCCTACAAAAATCACCATGTACATCGGACGAAAAAGGAATGCACATCGTCTCAAGCATTAATCTATTTTATAAAAACACAATCTGTGGTATAATCCCAATTTATTAAAGCGAGACAGTATTGCATGTAGAGACATAGATACAGTGCTTTGCAAAAGTATTCACCCCCCTTGGTGTTTGTCCTGTTTTGTTGCATTACAAGCTGGAATTAAAATGGATTTTTGGAGGGTTAGCACCATTTG
>JAOEHJ010000011.1:35212604-35225107 GCA_025447855.1 Potamarius usumacintae
CTCAAAATCCAGTGAATGTGGATAGAATAAAACAGTTATTCCACTCAATCTCATCGTACATGGCTTATAGACAACTCCGTGCTATGTGCCTCATCGGTTATCAGCTCATGTATGACTCGATTTAGTGGAATAACTGTTAAGTTCCGTTTCTGGTTGAGAGTACGCTGTGTGCATTCTGGCTGCTGCTTTTCACTGGAGCGTTTTATTTTATTTAATTTTATTTTCCCTTTTGTTTTTTGTTTGTGCAGTTTGTTGTTTTGTTTTTTGTTTTTGTTTGTGTGTTTTGTCTGCCAGTTGTGGTTTAGCTTCGGACCCAGTTTTGGGTGTCGGCTTCCTCCAGGACTTGGTTTGCCATGGGTGATGCCTATGGTCCTTGCTATGGACTGCATTGAGCTCAATGCTCTTTTAACATCGTGGTTGTCCAGCGCTCTGTGTGGCAGTGCTTTTGTGCTTGGCACGGTGTTCCGAGCGATGTTGCCTGGTGGCGGCTGGGCAGGCGGTATGGGACTTATTTTCGTGCGCCTTTTGGTGGGACTGTGGTAGCTACACCATTGGAATGACATCCTGACCTTCTTTTGGTGGACTTTTTTTTTTCTTTTTTTCCCCCTATAATTGTAAAGCAACCTTGGGTATGAGAAAGGCACTATATAAATTTAACTGATTATTATTTATTATTAAATATTTGAATAACGAGATTTATCAAAGTGTATCAGGATTGCACCTCAGTATGTCATCAAATAATAATAATAATAATAATAATAATAATAATAATAATAATAGGCAAAAATACAAATATAAGCAGAAGGAGATAAATGAAACAAAGAAAACAATAAAGGAAAATAGAATTAAATAAACAAAATAATAAAATAAATGCCAAATTAGACATACTGAACATTTTCAAATGCCTTTTAAAAGCATGTCTGAGCTTTTTCCTAAATTAGCTCACATTTTTTTAGTAAATCAGGGTCTTAATCAATATTGTATATAAAATATACACAGTATACAGCTTTATAGCTATGGGGGCAGCCATGGCAAAGGTTAGAGGAAGCAGCCTTGGGCCCAAATAGTCACTGGTTTGATTCCTGGGACCGCCAGGAAAAATGTGAGGGGAGTTGAATGAATGAATGAACGAACAGCACTTTCCTCTCTCTCTGTATCATGGCTGAAATGCCCTTGAGCAAGGCACCTAACCCCCAACTGCTCCCTGGGTACTGTAGCATAGCTGCCCACTGCTCTGGGTATATGTGCGCTTGTTGCTCACTTGTGTGTGTTCACTGCTTCAGATGGGTTAATGTGTATGTGACAAAAATAAAGGCTTCTTCTTCTTTTTATCTTTCATACAATTTAATCTTTTTGATTGTTTTGATTGCTCTGTAAAATGACCTTGGGTCTGTGAAGAGCATGATTTAAATGTATTATTATTATTATTATTATTATTATTATTATTATTATATTCTATATCCAGCCACTTCTCACGTGAAAGATCGTTTTATTTTTGTTTAAAAAAAATCAGTAACATCATTAAATTATAAACGATCCTCACTTCTTCAAACTGTATACAAGCACAATTGTGTAACCCTGGATACTGTTTCCTGTGCGCTGCTCTAAAAACCCATCACGCACTCAGTAGGCAGCTCTTCCCCTGAGTTCAGCATTCTGTGTACTTAATTGCTCATAACCCAAGTGATTTTTTTTTGCCATATTAATTGCTGCAGAACTGAGCGACTGCTTTTAAACCTTTTCCCTACGGTCGAAAAGTCACACGAGGCTAATTATCTGCAACTTTCCATTTTGCATTTTTTTTTCATGTTAAGCCATCACACTGTGCCCTAAATGAAGGAATATGTTTGTACTTATCCACACCGCTTACTGCTTTTAGAGATGTTCATAATACAGAAGGGCATCTGATCCCAGGAGGCTGGTCGATCTTTTTGCCTCTTTTGCTTTGACTTGAAATGTCTGTTTAAAATCAGAAATGCCGGCTGCAAAAGGTCATCCTGAAAGAGCCTGAATATATAAATGTCCTGGGAACAATTTACTTAAAGGCAGTGTTTAGAAGGTGATATTATGCCTATGTAAGGCCTTTCTAACAAGTGACGCAACAATTTATAAAGGTTTGTTCACTGAATTTTGATGTAATGTTGATTCAGTACCTGAGTCAAGCACCAGCGGTTGTTTTATGACACTTTGTATTGTCAAAGCCACATAATAGCAGCAGTTTGACATGGAAATCAAAACCTCACGTTCATTTAGGGGTCAAGAAAATATTCATAGCTCTGACATTAGAGCATCACAACATCGTCATAGGATTTTATAGACTCCATAATAATAATAATAATAATAATAATAATAATAATAATAATACACTCTTAAAGAAAAGGAGTCCTTATTTGAATGGAAGAGCTTCTTTGCTACCAAAAATTATTCAGTGTATTTAAAATAAGAGCACAATTTCCACTTAATAAAATAGAAAGCGTTCATATATTAATATAATATCCATGATATTACAATAAATTAAGATCGTAAATCTACATATTTTCTATTTAGAGATTAAATAGGAAAAACAAACCTGCCATTATTTACCTATTTACTTTTTGTTGAACTTAGTTTTTAATTATTTTACTTAAATTCCTTAGTTTAAACATACTGATGTATATTTAGCAGTTATTCCACGAAATGGAGTCGTACATGAGCTGATCGCGGCTATCAGCCGTGTATGACGAGATTGAGTAGAATAACTGTTTTATTCTATCCACATTCAGTGCATTTTGAGAAACAGAACATTTTTATTTTATGCAACTTTGATAAATAAAAACTTTATACAAAATATCCGACAAAATTGTTTCTGCTTAGAATACAAACAAACCGACGAAATGACAGGAGCAATTTGTGAAAAATGTTATAATAATAATAATTCTTGAAAAATGAAAAAGATATATTCTTACCATCAAATACTTTCCTTCCATATTTTGTTGCTTTTTTTTTGTATTTTTCGAGGTTTTGTTTTCTAGTAGTTTTTATTTTGTCCTCAGTTAGTTCATCAACACACTCCGCCATTTTGTTTTTCTCTACTCACGGTATATGAGCTGATATCCTAGTAGTAGAGTGTCAGTAACATCACTGAAAGCATATGTTCAGAGCAGCCTCCAAACATGGCCTATCCGGACTACACTTTCCATGATACACAGCGTGCCCTGTCACCAGAGTTCTAACTACACCTTCACCTGTCTCCAATAATCCTGCAATCACCATCCCTACATAAGCTCAGCAGTCACAAACACACCTCCCGAAGTATTGTTCAGTGTCCCGTACCTGACTATACTGAGCAGTTTGCTTTCTTGACTGACTTCCTGATAAAGACCACTATTCTCGTTTCTTTTCTCGTTTTTCTCTCTTGTTCTTACAGCTCTCTCTCCCTCTTTCTTTCTTGTCTCCTCTATCTACCAATCAATCCTCTCTTATTCTCTCTTTGTCGTTTTTCATCAGTGCACATTTTTCTTTCTTTTTCAGAATGCCTTTTCTAAAGCTTCTTTTCTGTGTCTGATAAATCTGCTGTCTTCAAGCAGAGCTCTGAAGCTTTCTCAAGGACTTTTCTTCTCCAGTATGAATTCTCTTTAGCCATGCATGCCAAATAAACACTATCATCTGAACAGAAGAGTGAGAGTAATACTTTTTTTATTTTTAACCTTTGAAGTTTAATTACAGGGTTTAGACATTACCAGAAAAAAAAAAAAAAAAGCAGCCGAGTTCTGTGGGGCTGTCAAAGTATTCCCTTCAGCTTAAAAAAACGCAAGCCCTCATTATCTCCAATATGAGTTCTGCAGAAGTGTATTCGGCTCTTCATTTATACATCTCATAACATATAATTGCATGTTTTGTTCTTGGAGGATATACTGATCCGACTGTAAAACTAATTGTTTACTGTGAACTATTAAACTATCATTGAAACTATTCAGCAGTTAAAGTACTCCTTTTAACACTCGCAGTGTTGGTCAGGGTTGCGTTGGATCCGGATTCTATCCCAGGAACACTATAGTGTGAGACGGAAATACAACAAGGACAGCAGCTGCAGGGCACAAACATACACACACGTTCACAACTAGGAGCAATTTAGCTTAATTAATTCACTTGCATGTTTTGGATGAAACTGGAGAACCCATACAAATCCCAAACAGACAATGGGAGACCACATGAAACTTGGTAGGGATAGCAAAAGGAGCTCAGGATCAGGCTATGAGGAAATGCGCTACATGATCAAAAGT
Organism: Potamarius usumacintae; assembly: GCA_025447855.1. Taxonomy (NCBI): domain Eukaryota; kingdom Metazoa; phylum Chordata; class Actinopteri; order Siluriformes; family Ariidae; genus Potamarius; species Potamarius usumacintae. The sequence continues at coordinate 35,216,867 of JAOEHJ010000011.1, forward strand.
ATGTGGACACCCAACCATCACAACCAGATGTGCTTCGTCCCCAAACTGTTCCCTTCATTGAAAAAAAAAGTGACATTAAATGTTAAAATGTTCAGATTTTTAAGAAGCTAGCTGCATGTACATGCTAACATTATAAAATTATCCCAAAACGGTCTCAACACATTGAAAACCAACATGAAACAAATCAATGATCTGAAAAAGAACACAAATGACCTTTATATATCAAAAAGAACATTATGATTTGTACAATACATACTGACTCACAACTGTGCAGCAACTCACAACTCGAATCACATCATCAGATTTGCTGTGGTGGGTCTCATCAGTAAGAATGATGAGTCGGCATACAGAGAGGAGGTGCAATGGCTATCGGACTGATGCAGACAGGTCAACAACCTGTCTCTGAACGTGGACAAAATAAAAGAGAGATAGTTGTTGACTTCAGAAGAACACGGAGTGACCACTCTCCGCTGTCCATCGACGGTTCACTTGTGGAGAACATCAAGTGCACCAAATTCCTTGGTGTTCATCTGGCAGAGAACCTCACCTGGTCCCTCAACACCAGCTCCATAGCAAAGAAAGCTCATACTTCCTATGGAGACTGAGGAAAACCCATCTCCCATCACATATCCTCATGCTATTCTACAGAGGGATTACTGAGTGCATTCTGAGCAGCTGCATCATGGCCCAGTTTGGGAATTGCACCGTCTCGGATCGCAAGACCGTACAGTGGATAGTGGGGACAGTTCAGAAGATCATTGGAGTCCCTCTTCCCTCCATCATGTACATTTACACCACACGCTGCATCCGAAAAGCTACCAGCATTGTGGCCGACCTCACACACCCCTCCCACAATCTCTTCATCCTCCTGCCATCTGGAAAAAGGTATCCAAGTATTCGGGCCTTCACAGCCAGACTCTGTAACAGTTTCTTCCCTCATGCCATCAGACTCCTCAACTCTGAAGGACTGGACTGATACACACGGACTGTTGAACACATCACTCACACTGCAATCTTTGCACAGCGGACAATGATGCACTATTACTTTTACAATGTTTACAATGTCCATCACACACACAAGGTTTACATTTATTTATTCCCTTTTCATATACTACCTGAATATGCACACTCAACTCTGCACTTTGTTGTTTGTGTATTTTATGGTCTGCAATGTTTGCACTCGTTGCACTCTTGCACTTTGTTGTATTGTAGATTGTAGTCCTTTGACATTTAATGTGGCACCATGGTCCCGGAGAAACATCTTTTTGTTTTAACTGTATATGGTTGAAATGACAAATAAAAAAGCCTTGACTTTGAAAGCTCTTATTCAACTCTACAATTTTACCTCCGCCAACCTTGTTATTGGAGGCGGTTATGTTTCCACCTCCGTTTGTTGATTTGTTTGTTTGTTTTTGTCTGTTCCCAACATCTCAAAAAGTAGTGAATGGATTTTGATGAAATTTGGAGGAAAGGTGAACCATGGGTCAAGGAGCAATAGCGCCCAAGAATGACTACATCATCACTTGTTTACCGCAATGCATTGTGGATGATAGCCGGGGTCGGTAGCTGTGCAATATAGTGGATGTTAGATTGATTTTACATGAGAGTGATGTGAGAGGAGCGATTTTGCCGTGCTTTGTCATGGAAGACAATGAAATTGGTGATTTAAAGAGGTGGATAACATGTCGAGGGTTTACAGGAGGAAAATCGGAATCCAAATCAAGCTTGGTGAGAAGGTAAGACGCAAGTGACAAGAATTCGGACAACCTAGAGATTGACTGAGTTGACCACACTGTACAACATCATCAAATCTCAGAATGTCTTATCAAAACATTTATAAATGAGTGATTAGTTAAATAAAACTTGATATCAGGAAACATTACAAAAAAAAACTTTGGAAACCCGCTGATCTGCCATGTCATGTTCAGTATAAATGCATTTTCTTCAACAAATGCTGCTAGTGAGGTACACTGAACATTATACATACCTGAAAGAAAACCCTTCGTGGTTTGGGAGTTTTATCGATCCGACAGACTTGTTCAGCTGCCGAGTGCTTCAGCACATTAAGAGGCAAAGACTGAAGAATGCTTCTTTGTTTTACAGGCTTTGGAATGTCACTAGTTTCAAATGATGAACAGTGCCGATTGTTATAATCTTCTATAACCGAAGTCCGTTTCGCAGACCGTGGAAATATTGCTGGGTCACAGTTTTAAGTCCGTCTTTTTCCCCACCAGAGAAATGTAAGCTACAAACACGTGTTCATTTCGATTCAGTTTGAAGGTTTTCGTTGCGGATTAAACTTAACCATTTCTTTCTTCTCTTCTTCTCGATTAGCAGCTGATTTAAAAACTCAAATTCGGTGTCCTCTTTGTTGTGGAGACACAGTAAGGTACAGAGCAATTCACTTTAGGCCGCATGGTTAAAACCGGTTAGACGCAACAATGTAGTGTTTAACGAAGGCGAAAGTAAACAATACAGTGGAGCTGACCCCAGTAAACAAGCGATGACTGACTTGGTTATTGGTTCGGGTCATTGTTTTTGTAAAAAGACATTGAGAATGTTGTTGGTCCAAATGCAGATGTAGAATCTGTGTTTTTTTTCCTCTCTCTCTCTCTCTGTCTCTCTCAGGACCTCCCGGGTGCGTGTGGTGTGACCGAGCTGTACGAATCGATGGGACTAGGTTCAGTCGGCAACGGCCGTAAGCTGTGCGTTTTGGGCACGCAGGTTCAGAAAGGCTCATCCGATGCTCATCCCAGCCTGCAGGATGCTTACGAGCTCATTCTCGAGATGAACAGTAACTGAGCGGAGCAGCAGAGCTCCACCTGCTTGAACGATGATGCTGATTGGTTGTTTGTTTTAAGCTAAGATTAACAAATGTCCCAACAAATCAGGGCGATTTTGTTTCCAAAGACATTCCTTCAACAGAAAGCACTAAACATGATGTTTCACGGTTACGGGTTTATTGTTATATGAGGATTTAAGGAGCACTAACGCAACATTGCTTTGAGTGTTCCCACCGTGGGTTGATGCTGCAACATTGCTCAAGAGTGCGTGGTTAGATGTTCTTTGGAGCTCCCACAATTTACTAAGCACTGTGTTAATACTGTAAAGACTGTTTTGGATGTTATATAAAGTGTCTAGATGCTCATGCGTTCTTTTAGATTCAAGCAGTATATTTGTGGAAACTGTCCAATAAAAAGCTGACATGGATGACACCATTTTCGACAATGTCTGCCAAGATCTTAACATTTTACAATATTATCATCATTTACATGAAAACTCCTTGTTGGTGAGCCAAGACATGCTGATAGTGTTGCAAGTTTGCTTTTTTTTATTTTTTATTTTATTTACTTTTGCACATACCTTCAAGCGAACCATGTGTCTAAATCACAAAACATTGGCTCGGTAACAAAGACAGCGCTGAAGAGTACATCTTATCATGTGACGGATCCTGACAGGAAGGTCCTGAGGTCTTATCACCTGCGTTGTGCAAGGAATAGAACACAACAGGGGGAAAATGATGAATAAGACAGTCATGTGATGCATCCCAGCACGTCCTGTTTACCGTTCTTTTTCCACAGCAACTTGTCTATGAGTTTTTAATCATGAAAGAATGAGATGTCTTACTTATTTTGCAGGAGTTACTTTTAACAGGCTTTCTGCGAAATGAGGCTGATTGAACGTTTAAAAAAGGAGTCTCCGGTGTCATTTTGTCAGCGTTGGATCTAAAACAGTGACTTTTATAGCTTCCCACCAAGGACAAGTCTTTCGGTTGATGGATGTCATACTTTGTTTCTCAGTCACAGGCTGCGTTTTTTTTTTTTCTGTCTCATTAACTTCAAGACAACGTGAGGGAACGACTGACTGTTTGTTTGTCGCTGTTATAATATCCACTCACTGGCTACTTTAATCGGAACTTGTTCTTGATTCTCAGACCCCTGTTCTCGGCTGCAGGAGTGGAACCCGATGTGGTCTTTTGCTGTTGCATGCTGAGATGCTTTTCTGTTCACCACGGTTGTAAAGAGTGATTATACGAGTTACTCTGTCCTTCCTGGCAAAAAAGCTTGAACCAATCTGCCCTGAGTTTCCCAAAAGCATTGTTGCGCAAAGATCATCGTTAAATGGTCGAGCGAGCATCACAATGAACGCTCTCTCTCCGAGGTAAGATGCTCTTATCGTAAAGAATCTTTTGGGAAATCCACCCCTGTCCATTTTCCTCTGACCTCTCTTATCAACAAGGCATTTGTTTCCACCCACGGAACGGTCCCTCGCTTGATGTTTTTTGTTTTTCACACCATTCTGTGAACTCCAGAGACTGTTGCATGTGAAAAGCCCAGGAGATCAGCAGTTTCTGAAATACTCAGACCAAAAATACTCATCTGGCTCAAACCAACACCCATGCCACAGTGAAACAAAGTCACGCTTCATTGTGAGATCACGTTTTTTCCCATTCTGAGGGTTTGAGCACTGAATATTCACGGAAGCTCTTGATTTGTATCTGCATGATTTTATGCATCATGCTGCTGTCAAGGGATTGGCTGATGAGAGAACTGCATCAAACAGCAGTTGTGTGTGTCTGGGTGTACCTAATAAAGTGGCCAGTGAGTGCAGTTGGTAATAGGAAAAAACCTCTTGTCGTTCTACAACATAAAATGCATTAGCGATTAAAAGTGATTGGAAAATTGCTGTCCCATCAGAGCAAAAATACACTTTGGAAAATTTCTAGACTTTGGGGTGATCATACAGGAGTCACTCAACTTTGCGTTACACCACACTGTCAGAGATGCATTTTATTCCTTACGCTCTGTTAGCACACACAATATGTCTTCCTTTCCTTTGGATGAAATCGTTTTCTCATTTCATGGCAACCTTTCCTGTCTGGCTTTCAAGCTCAGCTTTCCCCTGGATCACAGAAACACAAACGAGAGCACGGCCTGCTATTGTAACTCCACACGACTGGATCTGTGCAATTCCAGCGCCATGTGACACCTGTATCTCAGGTAACGGGCGCCGTGGAAACGGTTGAGCGTTCCACTCTCCGATTCTGCCACCTAACAAGCATGGCGTCTCCGAACACGAGTAATATTTGACTGCTAATTTATTTTTACTGTGCAGAAATATTAAACAACATTCCATTTGACTTGTTACTATTTTGCATTTTGTCCCCCAGGACATTTCAGTTCAACTCCATCACCCAGGTAAAGAAGAAGAAGAAGGTGTCATGCTCAGAACTCCAAAGCATGTTACATTGCTGTCGATTGTTGGACACTGATTTTGTTTTTCAGAATCCTGGAGCTCGCTCGACCCCGAGAATCCAAAATGGTTTGGTTCACAACACCAGAGTAAGTCCTTTCGAGCTTTATTGATATCGAGACCTTGATATTATGCGGGTGAGTCAAATATGAGTGTTCATATTTTTGTTGATTTTGCATTGTTGATTTGCAAATCGGTGTCAAGTGCATCATTTTATACAGAATTTTTAAAAACATGGTACTTTTAAGGTTTTCATTTGATTCACCATCATATAAAGTATAATATACACTCACCGGCCACTTTATTAGGACCACGACCCCCCGACATTTGCTGTTTTCTGCAGTTCTCTAATCAGCCGATCCCTTGACAGCAGCACGGTGCATAAAATCACACAGATACAAATCGAGAGCTTCAGTTAACGTTTGCAATGGTCAAACATCAGAATGGGAAAAATTATTATCTCACAATTTGTGACAAGTGTGACTTTCTTTCACTGTGGCATGGGTGTTGGTTTGAGCCAGATGGACTGGTTTGAGTATTTCAGAAACTGTTGATCTGGGGTTTTCACAGAATGGTGCGAAAAACAAAAAAAACATTGAGCGAGTGAGTGAGCGACAGTTCTGTGGGTGGAAACAAACACCTTGTTGATAAGAGAGGTCAGAGGAAAAACAGACAGATTGGTTCAAGCTTTTTTGCCAGGAAGGATATAACAACTCGGAGCAACTCTTTCCAACCGTGGTGAGCAGAAAAGCATCTCGGCATGCAACAGCAAAAGATGATATTGGGTTCCACTCCTGCAGCCAAAAACAGGGATCTTGGAGTCAAGAACAAGTTCTGATGAAAGTGGGCGATGAGTGTATATGTACTGTGTACAGCATTTGCTGTTTACAGCAAGGGCTGTAACTATTTGTGCCAAAAAGTTAAGGGAATGCAAAGTCTATTTGGATAAGTAAATTCTTCTTTGTAAATTCTCAAATGCACCCTCTTTTCCTTTGAAAACTGTAGGATGGTGACTTGGGGAAACCAGGAGACAATATGGTCGCCGTCCTGGACTGCGTTAAAAGCTGTATCGACGTCAAGGATTCTGGCGCTGTCTCAACCCAAAAAGGATTTCTCTGCCCTCCGTCAAGACCTGCTTAAGTACGGGTCATCACTGTAGTGTGAGATCGTTTAGTTGGTGCTTATGTCAGACAGTTTAACCCTAGGGAGGCCGATGATTATGGCTAAAAGGTGCACAAAAGGTAAAATGTGGTTTGTGTCATATGCAGTGTTAAATCAGTTTTTAACCCAATCACATATGACATAGATGACTCCATGACTGATACGTTTTCTGGTTTTCGAGAACAAGGATCAGCCATAATCCAAATACCTCACCAGTGTTCAGAATTGTTCCGTCAGTGCTTAAGGCAACAACTCGTACAAAATGACAATAAATAGAATTTTAAAGGTGCACTATGTAGATTTTGGGGGATCTATAAGCTGAAACGGAATACAGTATTCATAATTATGTTTTCACTGGTGTATAATCAGCTGTAAGGTTACGGTCACACGGTCACACGACAGCTTGAGATGCTTTGTGATGGGTTAATCGATGAAAATGATTTCATCGTTTGGTGGTGATGCTTCCCTGAGCTTTGGGAAGTATTCCAAAACCCATCTGCAAGTATTCAACGCTTAGTTTGCTAACAATAACAAACATCGCCACCAAATTTCAGTGCGTGCACTGAAATTTTTCACGACGTTTTCATGAGGCGAAGACACACCAAAAAACAATTTGCGAAGCTCAGAGAACATTTGCCATGCGTCGCACAATTGGTGGCGATGCTACCAGTTTTTCATCACCAAGTATTCACAAATCCATCACGAGCTGTCGTGTGACCACGGTCTAACAATTAATCGTTGTGTTTTCGTAAGCTTCAAATGAGCCATTTTTAGACGTAGAAAGCAGGTCCTTTTCCACGGATCGCGCCATGTTGCACCGGTAGGTTTCTACAGTCTCCCAGAATGGACAAATCAAACACTGGTTCGAAAAAAAAAAAGAGCCTTTTATTTTCATGTCAGAAATTTATCAGAAAAACACCAAAAATGATTGAAATGTTGATTAGCGTAACAGTTGTTCAGATTAAACAAAACAAACAAAAAAATGAGCTGAATGCCACTGGGATGAAACTGCTGTTGTGAAACGGCTGGTGTAAATCTACAAAAAGGTCCAAATACATCCTTGGAAAGGGAGGAGTGAGGGATGCCATGCTAGATGCCACTAAACCTTTCATTGTGTCCCTTTAATTCTTTAATACAAAGAAAGTAACTGAAGCCTCAATAATAACATAATAGTGAAGAATAACACTAAAAGCGTCCCTTCTTTGCGAGCTACAATATCCAAGCAGCTCCAGTCCAAGGGTTCTTTTTTGTTTTGTTTTTTTTTGATAAATTGTTCTGTACAAAGTTTCCAGTTTAGTCAAAAATCACTGCTATCAAGCAAATTCGGTCGGGTAACAGGATACTTAAAAGCTTATCATTATCATTTGATTCATTTATCCCTGATTTTGCAGTGTTCACAAGACCTTTTATGGCTTGTTAGCATGGCTATTAATATCCTGCGTAAATGACTCTTGTCTTCAGTGACCATTTCCTTAATGGTCCAGTGATCCTTTCCTTAAGAGCCACCATGGAGGTCACAAAGGACCCCAGGGTAACTGCTAAGCAACTGAAGGCCTCTCTCACACTGGCTAATGTTAATGATCACGAGTCCACCATCAGGAGAACACTGTAAAACAATGGTGTGCATGGCAGGGTTGCAAGGAGAAAGCGACTGCTCTCCAAAAAGAACATTGCTGCTTGTCTGCAGTTTGCTAAAGATGACGTGGACAAGCCAGAAGGCTATTGGAAAAATGTTTTGTGGACGGATGAAACCAAAATAGAACTTTTTGGTTGAAATGAGAAGTGTTATGTTTGGAGAAAGGAAAACACTGCATTCCAGCATAAGAA
>JAOEHJ010000011.1:35625374-35639922 GCA_025447855.1 Potamarius usumacintae
GATGACCTGGCGACTTGTCCAGGGTGTACCCCGCCTTTCGCCCGTAGTCAGCTGGGATAGGCTCCAGCTTGCCTGCCACCCTGTAGAACAGGATAAAGCAGCGAGAGATAATGAGATGAGATGAAAACAATATTGCATACTATCAATAAACCCACTAGAAGGGAATAGAATACATGTTTTTATTCCATGGAAAAAGTGGCCCGTATGTATAAGAATTTTTTTAATTCAATTGTTGAACATCCAGATGAAGACATGCTAAATAAGGAAAATTTCCTCCACATTATTTCAGTATTTCACCCTGCAGAAATATAGATCACATTACATAATTACATGCTTTTGAGACCTGCAGTGTCAGTATGAAGACTTACAGCAAAAAACAAACTCACAGCCATAACCTTATCAAAGCAAACTTAACCCCATCAATCAAGCAGTGAGATTCTACAGATCGACAGGGGACCAAGCAGCTGGAGAGCCGAGGCATCTGCTTGTGTCTTTGTTACACTTTGATTTTTTTCTATTTTACCAGAGAGCTGCTGCTGAATCCTCAAATCAGATTGGTCAGAACATGTTGATTAATTTTCTTTAACAGCAGTTCTGACAATTATTCAAATCACAGGTTTATACTGTATTAATGAGCTCATTCTAATATGTTATTATTTCTATAGTAACAGCTTTTTCACAGATTTCCAGGCAGATGTTCCACATAATCTAAGGCTAATAATAAACAGATTAAAAGCAGTTTGTTATTTAACAAAGAAAAATGTATAAGGTTTTTATATAAGTAAAGTATTTCTAAGGAGACTTTTAATTAACATTTACTGAAGAAATCTAAGTGTCAGAGCTTTGTAATGGTCAGTAAGTTTATCACCAAAAGAGAGTCTTGAGAAAAGAAAAGTTTGCATTATTGGGCTTTTGAGAAACATTGGTTGCTGCATTTTTTTTGTCTTATTAACTTTGAGAGAGAGAGAACAAATGAAAGACTTGCATGGAAATGACTGTTTTTAACTGCTAGAATGTAAGTGATAACAGGAAATAATATTATGCAGATGTTCCACAACAACAGCAATGTTCCACCAAAATAAACCATTAAAATAGCATGATGTGACATTTAATAATTAATTGATCACTGAGGTATAGCCTCCTGGGAACCAAGAAAAAAAATGTCTCTCAATTTCTCTTTTGTTGTGATTACCTTACTAGGAATTTCCCAGCAACCTTCCTAGTCACATGATATATCATTGGAAAGCCCAGGATGTACGCTTTACAAGACACCAGGATTCAAGTGAATAACTTGAAAGAGTAAGAGGGTGTGCACGTAAAACAAATGGCAACTGCAGAGGACACAAGTCTATGGGTTGGTTCTTTGGGACAAGTTGATAGGAAAATAATCAACTTCATGATGGTAATCTTAGGATTATTTTACTACAACCCCAATTCCAAAAAAGTTGGGACACTGTGTGAAACATTAATAAAAACAGAATGTAAGATTTGCAAATTTTGAAAACTCTATATTTCATTGAAAATAGTACAAAGACAATATATAAAATGTTGAAACTGAGAAATTTTATTGTTTTTTTTTTTTAAATATATGCTTATTTTGAATTTGATGTCAGCAACACACTTCAGAAAAGTTGGGATGGGGCAACAAAAGACCTGAAAAAGTTGTATAATGCTAAAAAAAACAACAACAACCTAATTTGGTTAATTGGCAACAGGTCAGTAACATGACTGGGTATAAAAAGAACATCCCAGAGAGGTGGAGTCTCTCAGAAGTAAAAATGGGGAGGGGTTCAACGCTCTGTAAAAGACTGTGTGGGCAAACAGTGCAACAATTTAAGAATAACATTCCTGAATGTAAAATTGCAAAGAATTTGGGGATCACGTCATCTTCAGCAGATAATATTATTAAAAGATTCAGAGAATCTGGAGAAATCTCTGTATGCAAGAGAAAAGGCTGAAAACTGACATTGGATGCCTGTGGTCTTCAGGCCCTCAAGCAACACTGCATTAAAAGCAGACATGTGTCTGTCATGGAAATCACTGTATGGGCTCAGGAACACTTTAGAAAACCATTGTCTGTGAAAACAGATAATTACTGCAGCCACAAATGCAAGTTAAAACCAGATATAAACAATATCCAGAAACACTACCACCTTCTCTGGGTCCAAACTCTTTTACAATGGACTGAGGTGAAGTGGAAAATTGTCCCGAGGTCTGATGAATCAAAAGTAGAAATTCTTTTTGGAAATCATTGACAACACGTCCTCCAGGCTAAAAAGGAGAGGGACCATCCAGCTTACTATCAGTGCACAATTCAAAAGCCAGCATCTGTGATGATATGAGGGTGCATTAGTGCACATGACATGGGTAGCTTGTATATCTGGGAAGGCATCATTAATGCTGAATTATATATACACTTTTCAGAGCAATATGCTGCCATCCAGACAAAATCTTTTGCAGGGAAAGCCTTCCTTGTTTCAGCAAGACAATGCCAAACTGCTTTCTGCACATATTAAAACTGCATGGCTCTGTAGTAAAAGAGTCCAGGTGCTAAAATGGCCTGCCTGCAGTCCAGACCTGTCTCCCGTTTAAAACATTTGGTGCATTATGAAGTGCAAAATATGACAAGGAGACCCCGAATTGTTGAGTAACTGAAATTGTATATCATGCAATAATGGGACAACATTTCTCTTTCAAAACTACAGCAATTGGTCTCCTCAGTTCCCAAATGTTTCCAGTGTTGTTAAAAGTAGACATGATGCAACACAGTGGTAAACATGCCCCTGTCCCAACTTCAAATTCAAAATGAGCATATATTTAAAAAAAAAAAAAAACAATACAATTTCTCAGTTTCAGCATTTGATATGTTGTCTTTGTATTATTTTCAATGAGATATAGGGTTTCCATGATTTGCAAATTATCGCATTCTTTTTTTATTTACAGTTTATACAGCATCCCAACTTTTTTTTAATTGGGGTTGTATAACTGAATACCCAGAAGTGTTTTATACCTTACATGATGTACAGGGAGTGAAGTAGCAGAAAAGTGAACGTGTGTATGCATACACTATACACTATATGGTCAAATGCTTATGGACACCTGACCATCACAGCCATATGTGGACCTTCCCTAAAACTGTGGCCGCAATGTTGAAAGCATAAAATTATATAGGATGTCTTTATGCTGTAGCATTATAATTTCCCTTCATTGTAACTTTTCAAGTACAAACCTGTTCCAGCATGACAATGCCCCTGTGAAAAAGCCAACTCCACTGAACATGTTTGGGATGAACTGGAATACTGACTGAACACTAGGCCGCCTCGCTCGACATCAGCGCCTGACATCACTGATGCTCTTGTGTCTGGATGAGCACAAATCCCTGTAGCCACACTCCAAAAATCTAGAAGAAATCACTTTCTGAAGAGTAGAGGTTCCCACAAGGTTCTCCAGAAAATTTGAAGTAGCCGGCTAAAAAAAAAAAAAAAAGTAGTAGGTGGATCTGGAATTTGCAGTGGTAAAGCTGTTGTGGCATGCCAAAGGCATGCTAATGCTAGGGGGGTCTGGGGGCATGTCCCCCCAGAAAATTTTGAAATTTATATGCCTTCTGATACATTCTTAGCTAATAAATTACTCACCATTTCCCTGCTGTCCTTGCAAAATATGTATGAAATTTCCCTCCAGATGTGTATGTGCTTGGCTTTCTCAGTTAACCTCTGTAGTATGCTGCCTGACTCTGTAACATAACTACATGATGTTACATAACTACATATGCTACGGCGTGGTCACGTGTTCCAGCTCAGCCAATCAGAGTGCAAGAATCGATTAACAAACGTGGTGTCGCTTCCAGAATCAAGGACAATTTTGTGGTGGAATAATTGGATTTGCAGCAAATTATGGGCAGCAGAAATGATATAAATCAATTGAACATTGAAAGGCAATTTTTTTTCTGGGATCGAGTGACTGGCGAAGACCACCTGTGTAGGCAGAAAAAAACACTGGTTACCAGCACTTCTGGACATCTCTGTTACTATAACAGCAAAGGAGGACTAAATCTGAATAGGATGCTCAAAAAGCACATATGGATGTGATGGTTAGGTGTTTAAAAACTTTTGGCCCTAACCCTTACAATATACTTATTTACATTTATTATGTTCAATGGAGGGTGGCATGGTGGTGTAGTGGTTGGCACTGTCGCCTCACAGCAAGAAGGTCCTGGATTCAAGCCCAGTTTGCATGTTCTCCCCGTGTCTGTGTGAGTTTCCTCCAGGTGCTCCGGTTTCCCCCACAGTCCAAAGACTAAGCTAATTGGTGGCTCTAAATTGAGTGTGAATGGTTGTTTGTCTCTGTGTCAGCCCTGCGATGACCTGGCATGTACGTCCAGGGTGTACCCCACCTCTCGCCCATAGTCATAGGCTTCAGCTTGCCTGCGACCCTGTACAGGATAAGCGGCTATAATGGATGGCTGGATGGATGTTCAACGGAAATTGTATTCATACTTGCATGAATGCACTGGCCATTCATGTGTAATTCATTCCTTGAACCATCTTCTTCTTTCAGCTCCCATCAGGGGTTGCCACAGTGGATCTGTTCTGCATATTTGATTTGCCATAGGTTTTATACCAGATGCCCTTCCTTACACAGCCCTCCCCAGTCTATCCAGGCTTGGGACTGGCACTAAGTACACACTGGCTTGTGTAACCCCAGTGGCTGGGTATTTTACCTAATCTGCATGTCTCTGAACTGTGGGAGGAAACCAGAGCCCCTGGAGGAAACCCATGCCAACACGGGGAGAACATGCAAACTCCACACAGAAAGGCCCCGTCAGCCGAAAGGTTTAAATCCGGAACCTTCTTGCTGTGAAGCGACAGCACTAACCACTGCACCACCATGCCGCCCTAATTCATTCCTTGAGTACCCTGGAAAAATTGTGAAGTCTTAGTAAAATGTGTGAGATGTGACTAGGTGACAGTCAGTCAGCAAGCATGAGTGACAGTCAGAGTGCATCTCTGTGTGTTTGCGTGTGTGAGCAATAGGGGCTGTGTTATTACAGATGGATCAGATGAGACGATTGGCTTGTTTCCCATCAACACCAGTATTGATTCATTCTGTCAACTCTCCACTTCTCTGTTCAGTTTCTCAAAGACCCCCCCCCCACACACACACACTACCCATGTTGCTTCTAAAAAAACAATACCTGCTGCATGAAGACTGTGTGACCTTCTTATCTGCTGAAGTAGCAGAAGTGTATGCACATCCTGACCAGGATGTCATTACTGATGATAAATCAAGGTCAAGGTTCTTTATTGTCATTTGCATGTTTCACATGTAAATGAAATTTGTGCCTCAGGGCCAGCAGCATATATAAATAGAAGAATTAAAATTAAAAATAAATAGAAAAAAAGAAAAAAAATAGTGCAACCATGATTAAAAAGTGTTCAGGTGAACAGTAAAACTGTCAATATGTGCAAAAATGCAAAATGAGGGGAGTGGGGGGCAGCATCAGAGCTTAGGCTTAGTGTTCATTAGTTTCACAGCTTCTGGGAAGAAGCTGTGCTGGAACCTTGATGTTTTGGCCCTGATGCTGCAGAGTCTTTTTCCTGAGGGAAGGAGGCTAAATAGTCTGTGTGCTGGGTGGGTGGAGTCACCCATGATGCGGGCCGCTCTGCTCCTGCACCGGCTGTTGTAGATATCTTCTATGGACAGCAGGCTGCAATGGGTGATCTTCTGTGCTGTGCGCACCACCCTCTGCAGAGCCTTCCTGTCCACAGCCAAGCAGTTTCCATACCAGGAGGTGATGGAGAAGGTCAGTGTGCTCTCCACCACACACCTGTAGAAGGCTCCCAGGACCGCAGGGCTCAGTCCGGCCTGCCATAGCCTCCTCAAAAAGTAGAGGCATTGGTGGGCCTTCTTGACCACGCTGGCTGTGTTCGTGGTCCACTTCAAGTCACTAGAAATGTAGACCCCCAGGTACTTGATGCTGTGGACCATCTCTACAGCTTCTCCTCCGATGTAGAGAGGGGAGGGAGCATGGTCACCTCTCCTGAAGTCCACAACCATCTTTGCTTTCCCCACACTGATGCAGAGATTGTTGTGCCTGCACCAGTCCACCAGGTCCTCCACCTCCTGTCTGTACGCTGACTCGTCGCCGTGGGATATCTGTCCCACCACCACCGTGTCATTTGCGAACTTCACAATACGACTTCCCGGATGTTTAGCAGAGCAGTCATATGTGAGCAGAGAGTGTAGAGCGGGGGCTAAGGACGCAACCCTGGGGGGAGCTGGTGTTGAGGATGATAGTAGAAGAAGAAACACAGTGGATCCTCACTGTCTGTGGCCTGTGTGTCAGGAAATCCAGTACCCAGTTGCAGAGGGATGGTGATAATCCAAGCGGCAGCAGTTTGTTGACTAAAGTCTGCAGGTCGATCGTGTTGAATGCAGAGCTAAAGTCCAGGAAGGGCAGCCTCACGTAGGTGTCTCTGCTCTCCAGGTGGGTGAGAGCAGAGTGGATGACGGATGAGATGGCGTCCTCTACAGACCTGTTCCTCCTGTACGTGTACTGGTCTGGGTCCACATTTATGTCCACCTTCTCCTTAATGTGGTCCATGACCAGGCGTTCGAAGCATATCATGACTATCGGGGTGAGAGCCACCGGTCGATGGTCGTTCATGCTCCTCACTGCTGCACACTTTGGCACTGGGACGATGGAAGATGTCTTCAGGCACACTGGCACCACAGCCTGGGAGAGGGAGGTGTTAAAGATGTCTGTCCACACCTCAGTGAACTCATGTGTGCAGGCCTTCAGGACCCTCTGCGGGATGTAGTCTGGTCCTGCTGCCTTGCGGGGGTTGATGCGCTGCAGAGTCCTCCTCACGCCGTCTGCTGACACGCTGAATGATGGTAGCTCACCCTTTGGGATAGTGAGCCTGGTGTGGGTAGGGGGGTCGGCGGGTTCAAAATGGGCACAGAAAGCGTTGAGGGCATCTGGCAGGGATGGGTCCTGAGGACACTCGGCATTCTTCCTGTTGTAGCCTGTGGTTGCCTTTATGCTCTGCCACATGCTCCAAGGGTCATTGGATGAAAAGTGGCCCTGGATTTTGTCAGCATGTGCTCTTTTTGCCCGTGTCACACCTGCTTGGAGGTCCCTCCTTGCCGCTCTCAGTGCCAGTGCATCTCCAGACTCCAGACTCCAAGCTGTGTCACGTGCTCTCAGGAGACGCTGAACCTCACCATTCATCCACGGCTTCTGGTTGGGACGTATGGTGATGTTCTTGGTGGTGATGACGTCATTGATGCATTTCTGGATGAAGCCGGAGACAGCCGAGGTGTACTCTTCCAGATCTACACCTTCACCGGTGGTAGCAGTTTCCCTGAGTCTGTCCGCTCAAAGCAGTCCTGCAATGCAGGGACTGCTGTGCTGGGCCACACAGTGATGGTCTTCCGTGTTGGCCAGTTGTTTTTCAACACAGGTTGATGGGCAGGGACCAGCAGGACGGAGATATGATCAGAGAAGCCCAGGTGGGGCCGTGGCACCGCAGCATACGCACCCCGCTTGCTGGTGTAGACCTGGTCCAGAGTATTGCCTCCCCTGGTTGCAATGTCTATGTTCTTGTAAAACCGGGGCAGGCAGTCCATCAGGCGGGCATGATTAAAGTCCCCAGCAATCACAAAAAATGCCTCTGGGTGTTGATCCTGCAGCTCGCTGACGTGTGCGTGCAGCTCCTTCAGCGCCGTGCTGGCGTGCACGCTCGGAGGAATATAAACAATCACCAGCAGCACTACCGTAAACTCCCCAGGCAGGTAATGTGGGCAGCACTTTAGCGACATAAACTCCACGGATTCAGAGCAATGCTGGCTTACCAGGATGCAGTTTGTGCACCAGTTCTTGTTGATATAAGTACAGAGTCCTCCACCACGGCTTTCTTGAAGTTCTTGAAGTTGATGTGTTGGAAGCAGGAAAAATGGGCAAGTGTAAGGATCTGAGCAATTTTGACAAGGGCCAAATTGTGATGGCTAGATGACTGGGTCTGAGCATCTCCAAAATGGCAGGTCTTGTGGGGTGTTCCCGATATGCAGTGGTTAGTACCTACCAAAAGTAGACCAAGGATCCTAAGGGCAACCGGTGAACCGGCAACAGGGTCATGGGTGTCGAAGGGTCATTGATTTGCATGGGGCACGAAGGCTAGCCCATATGGTCTAATCCCACAGAAGAGCTCCTGTAGCACAAACTGCTGAAAAAGTTAATGCTGGATAAAACACAAAGATGTAAAACAGAAAAGAGAGACTGGTGAGGGAACGATTGTTTGTACTTGCTATAAGTGAAAATAGACAACCTAACTTGTTTCCTGAGTGTTCTACAACATTACATGTAGCTATTAATGGATAAAAAGTGACATGTTGTTGTTATTGATTTTAAAATAAAATTCTACTCCTTTTTGTGAATTGCTGTGGTGTAAGGGGAATAAAACACTTGAAAACTTATTGCGAGTGAATAGTGAAACCTTTGGCAAAGTGGCTGCCCTCAAAATTCATCACGTTCAGGATTGAAATGCAAAATATATTCATGAACTCTTTAGGAGGTCCCATGAAATTTCACTGTGCCATATGGAGCTGTTATAATCTCTTATTACACTGTAAAACACTAACGATGTGATGATTATTATTCAAAATATGTTAAACTACAGATCGCCATTCGTGTTGCTGAGCGTTCTGTTCCATGAATTTGGACATGCTGGCATTTAGCTCAAAGCGTTGTTGTCTGAAATTCGATAAAGTCACGGATTATCACATTACACAAGATGTTTGATCTTGTTTTTTTTTTTTGGATCTCAAATCAAGCGTTCAGAAATAAGGGGTGAGAGCGAGTCTGCTTTTGAAGCTGTAAATTGATTCTTTGCATTTGGTGCGTGGTGATGTGTAAACTGCAGCCATGGCTGATGAATAAACAAGAAAACATGATGCCAAGTTTGTGTGGATGTCTGACTAAGATGTCTCTTTCTCTCTCTCTCTCTTTCCTTTCTCAGGTTAACAGGATTCCATGTGCCTGCTCCAGTCACAAGCACAGGCTCTGTTTTCTCCCTGCGTCTCACCAGCGACTTTGCTGTGAGCGCCCACGGCTTTAAAATCTATTATGAAGGTGAGGCGCCTTAATTTTTCTGCACTGTCTCCCAGCTCCTGATTTCTTGGGTCGTGAATTAAACTATACAGAATGTATACGTTCCCGGATCAGACCACATGTGCTTCTATAAAAGGGAATTATTGGCAGACGTCATCAAGGCCAAGTTATATGATCAGTATCAGTCTGTTCCGGAACACATCAAGGCTCTGCAGAGTTTATAGGTTTATAGACTTCTTCTGAGGAACTGAATGAAGAGCTTTGCAAATGAATTGAGATCAAAAGGACTCATTTTTTTTTTAAGGTGTCCTGATTTGCTTGGAGATGAGTCGAAAATCTTCAGAAGCCTGATCGCTCCACCTGAAAAAGGGAGATAGATCGGTTCATCCGTAATCCGATTTCTTATCATTTTAAGGAATTGTGTGGATGAAATACATCTGAAGTGGTAAATAATTCTGAACTAAAAATAATTCCTAATCATTGTTTTGTAATGAATTGCTATAGAGTGCCTTTTTCTACCGCTCACACCACCTACTCTTCATTAATATTCATCAAGCAATAAATAAATAAATGCTGGGAGAAACTTTTTTTTTTTTGCGCAAGCAGATATTTTGTTTGAAATCAATTGTTCGAAAATTGTTTCTGTTTTCCATCCAAGCCCGGCATATGCTGATTTATTATTTAATGTCGTGAAGTCTCAAGATAAATCTGTTTTCCTGACCTGTGTTTGTTTCTAATGCTGTCCTCAAAGCTGTTTGCTGAACACGAGGAGTTGAAGAGAAAAATGGGTGGTTTGCCAAAAACAAACTTTACTTCAGGCAGAACTATTTACAAGAATGGCTCTCAGCGATTTTATGGTCAACACAAGATTTTTTTTTTATTTAATTTATGTATTTTTGCTCCATTTTCTCACATTTCACCAATTTCCAACTCATTAACTGCATGCAACAGGGTGGAAACTGGAGCATGCCAACTAACTGCCCACTTTCAGCTTGATTACATCAGCTTGGTTTATTGATTGATGGGGAACAATAATAAAATCTAGTTTTGCTTTCTTGGACTCTGGACCATGGTAGGGTTGGACTCCTGACCATGGCAGGGTTGGACTCCTGACCATGGCAGGGCTGGACTCATGACCATGATACCGGTAGGGTTGGACTCTTGACCATGAGAAGGTTGGACTCCTGACCATGGTAGGGTTGGACTCCTGACCATGAGAAGGTTGGACTCCTGACCATGGTAGGGTGAGACTCCTGACCATGGGATGGTTGGACTCATGACCATGGTAGGGTTGGATTCCTGACCATGAAAAGTTGGACTCATGACCATGGTAGGGTTGGACTCCCGACCATGAGAAGGTTGGACTCCTGACCATGGTAGGGTGGGACTCCTGACCATGAGAGGGTTAGACTCCTGACCATGAGAGGGTCCTAACCCATTCCTAACCCATAGGAAGGTTAGAATTTGATTTCACAATATCTCTCAACAATAAGGTAGTTCATTCCACTCCAGAAGAAAGATTTTGATCTGAACATGAGTTGTAATTTCTCAGAAAATAAAGTACATTATTGTACCTTTAGGGGTACAATGGCTTGTCACTGGGGCAGTACCCTCTAAGGTGTTTATTTGTACCCTTTATATATGCTTGGGAAAATGTATGTACCTTTTGGCCCAACCCACAGACCCACCTTGAAGTTGAAATAATGAGCCCTAGGGGTAGATTAGTGTAGATTGTACTTTGGGGGACAGAAATGGACTCCTACTATACCCCTATCTCTGACAGTGTAACCAGTAACCAGTTTAGGTTATGAAGGACATACCCAATAATCAAAGAAAAACTCCCTGAGATGAAGAAACCAGAAGAAACCCATCCTCTTTTGGGTGATACCTGATTGGGGGATTTGTAAATCATTACATTGTACTGGTTTTGGTATGGTTGATGGAAGTAACAGACAGGGGCAGCCTAGATAGGTGTGGATTGATGACATCACAGAATGGACAGACATGACCAGATGGCAGAGACTGCACAAGATCGAGAACAGTAGAGGGCAGTGGTAAACATCAGAAAATGAAGCACCAACAGGTTTTTTCAAGCCTGTGGACTATTGATGATGATGAATTTGGACTAGTGTAACTGTTTACAGTGGATACGGTTCTACTGAGATTGATAGTATGTGGTTTTGGATGCACTCTTTATTCTGATAAATAATGGCACCAAGCCCTAGGGCTGTAGGATTCATGTCTGGTCTCTGGATTTGTCCTGTATTGACTTGGACTTGTCTTGTTCTTGGACATTGGTCTTGATAAACATAGTCTTGGTCTTGATTGAGACTTTGTAAAAACTAAGGCACTTGTGGAAAGTTTGGCAAGAAGTAACTCCTTCTTCTAGAAAACAGCCTAACCATTGGTGCAATCTATGAATGAAGCTAACAAGTTGAAACACAGGCTTAGCATTGAAAAGGATTTGATGGCTTTCAGTCTCAATCTTGACCCAGGCTTGCTTTTATTGAACCTAGTTCAGACATGGTCTTTGCTCGATCCTGGTCAGTCATGGGCTTGAACTTGACAGTGGCAGTCTTGACTACAGTCCAAGTATGGTACGGTACTTTCCCTTGTCACTGAGTTGGTACGATCAAGAGTACATCCTTAAAAATAATTAAAGGACTACTTCTGGACCTTTTAAAGCTTTATTCTAAAAGCTAAGTAAAGCTACACCACTTGCAGCTTTCCAGATCACAGATGAACCCTTGAAGGTTCGAAGGTTCCACCTGAGCAACAGGGCAAAATAAAGTTTGGCATTTTAATTAGCACGGTGGTGTAGTGGTTAGCACTGTCACCTCACAGCAAGGAGGATCTGTGTTTAAGCCCAGTGGCCGACGGGGGCCTTTCTGTGTGGAATTTTGCATGGGTTTCCTCCGGGTGCTCTGGTTTCCCCCACAGTACAAAGACATGCAGGTTAGGCTAATTGGTGGCTCTAAATTGACCGTAGGTGTGAATGGTTGTCTGTCACTATGTGTCAGCCCTGCGATGACCTGGCAACTTGTCCGGTGTAGCCCGGCTTTCGCTCATAGTCAGCTGGGATAGGCTCCAGCTAGCCCCGCAGCCCTGCACAGGATAAGCGGTTATGGATAATGGATGGATGGATCTTAATTTCTGAGCATGTGTATGCATTGGATGTTCTGTATGCTGCCATAGACACTAGTGGGCTTTTTCAAATAAATCTCTCATATGATATTGATTAAATATTTTTAAAAATTGAAAATAAATGTTTTTTTTTTCTTTGATATCTCAGCTGAACTGAGAAACCCCAACCCCACTAGGTAGATGATTTCATATTTTCTGATCATCTAAAAACCCAAGAAAACTCACAGTAAATGCTGTTTTAAAGGAATCAAAAGAACCGTGAGTGGTTTATCTTTTCCTTGGGTCAGCCCATTGGGTTTCTGAACACACTCACAGAACAATGTTTTCTCATTTAAAGTGAAGTGTAATGGATATTTCACTGTGAGAGACTTTGGCTAAGATGAAGGTTATGATTGGTCATGTCTGCAGGGGCTTATGCATGAGAGGAGAACCCTTACTGCATTCCAAATCTCTCTCTCTCTCTCTCTCTCTCTCACACACACACACACACACACACACACACACAAATTCTCTCTCTCTTACCACCTGCCACCCTCCTGACCCGACCGCAGGACGCCTCCCCCATCTGCTCCATCATTTACACGCTGAATAATTCAGCCTCACCCATCCCTTTCCTCACACTTTTCTAGCTTAATGTTCTTTGGAATTTTATAGGCTTTGGAATATTAATCCTGCACATTATTACTCACTGGAGGGCACCGGATGTCAGTGCGCTCATGCCTTGTTATCTATCACTGCCATAGAGCAGGACTTCAAATGAAGGAGCGTCCCCATTAAGCGGATCTATTAACGCCTGATTTGGAGAAGGTCTCGTTTAAAGGTGCCGCCTGCAATGACAGCTGTGATCGAACGGTGCTCTATTCTGTTGGTCTTCAGTGAAGATATGGTGAAAGGCCTCCATCTCTTTGAATCCCTTCTGATTTCTGGAATATATTAAAAGAATATGTTAAGGCTCTTTCCTTCAGTCTAAAAAAAAAAAACGGGTTTTAATGAGCCAACGTCTTTGACTTAATGAATTCAGTACCTCCTCCGGATTTTTTCATAATCTGAAATATTGAAGCTTGTTCAGTCGTTTCTTGGTATTCCATCCTAGGTGCTGTCGAGGGTGTGTGAGTGTGTCTTTGTGGTCTATTATGTGAGTGTGAGAGAGAAGGATGGAGAAGGTGAAGCAGGCAGGCCAAGCACAGGGGGAAAGAAAACTCATTTTAGCTCTTGTCAGTCCTTCATCACGCAAACAAGCCAAACCATGTTTGACAGTCACTGCATTTGTGTTGATTAATGTGTCTATCGCCATCCGCTACAAATCAGCCTTCTCCGCCTGGGTGTGTCAAGAGTTACACACAGAAACCTGACCTTTTCACGTGCAGGCATGCAGACTTGCTCTATAAGAAAGGGTAACAGGAATTTCATAAATCTCCTGCTCTATTAATAACATGCCTCATACAGGATAATCCATTGCAGGACATTGCTTTCATGAGCATCGACTATAGCATGTGTGTAACCTTCCTCTGAATACAAGGAACTTTCCTGGGTTGTTTTTTAAAGTTCACTGGTGATGACAGAAAATGTCTGTTTGCCCAACTAAGTATTTCTGCATGAAAAGGACAAAAAAGATCAGTTGTTGGATATCACAAAAACGATGTGATGAAATTAAAACCGAAGTTACAATTTGAACATATTTCTGACTGCATGAGCAGCAAAATACAGCGGCTAAAGAGGAATGCTTTTTTTTCAGGTTTATTTAATCAAAGAAAGACAGATGGGTAGACAGACAGACAGACAGAGACTTTATTGATCCCACAGGGGAAATTGCATTGTTACAGCAGCCCCACAAAACGCAGGGAACACAAGAAAATCAATAGAAGACGGAGAGGGAGCAATAAAATTGAAAAAGGTATCGAGAGACATATCTGAAACTATCACGTTTGACACGAAAAACAGTTCAACATGGCAACATGCAAAGTCTACGCATATCCCTGATGCATTCATTTTGAAGGAAAATTGCCCAAAAAGTGAGAATTCATTGCAAATAAAATTTGCTCAGTTAACTGAGCACGTAACGATTCACCCAATTCATGATTCAGTTCACAATATTGGGTTCATGATTCAATTTCCCCACAATATTTCTGAAGAAAATTTGATTACCAGAAAAATGTAACATTTATTTTCCTTTTATTTTTTTAAATTAAATATTCCTTTTATTCAGGCTTGTAGTACTTGAGTCCGACTCGTGCCCTAATTTTAAGGACTCGTGACTTGACTTGGACTTGAGCACTGATGACTCGGACTTGG
>JAOEHJ010000011.1:36877556-36889605 GCA_025447855.1 Potamarius usumacintae
TTTGTTTGTTTTTCAATTGAATTGTACAGGTTATAGGTCACATTAAAGGTGGGAAAAGTTTTGAAATTATTTATCGTTGTCTGATATATATTTACATCAGCAAAACCGATCATCATTTTGACAGGGTGTGTACACTTTTTATATTCACTGTATTGCGCAAGGTGACCCACTTTGGATTGTTCCTTCTGGACTAGACGGGGCCGGAGTGAGCTACGCCATTACTGACGGTCTCGTTTGGACTTCAAGTCCGTTTAAACCGGTCTGATCATTCTCATCTGATCTCCAGAGACTCGAAAGACTGTTATGTGTGAAAATTCCAAGAGATCAGCAGTTTCTGAAATACTCAAAGCAGCCCGAGGACCATTCTGATGTTTGATGAGAACATTAACTGAAGATGTTGACCCGTACCTGCATTTTATGAATTTTTCCGCTACCACATGGCTGATTGGATAACTGCACGGATGACCAGTGGTTGGTGGGTGGGTTTTAGTTTTCCCTTATCCCTGTTAACTCTTACACCAGTTTCAAGGCTTGGATATTGGGATTCTGCAGCTTTTTATACTTTTCATCCTGCGTAAAGTGTACTGTGGCAGTCGTACAGTGCTTGGTCTGGATGGAAATGTGTGATCTGGCAACCCTGCTCGTCTCCTTGTTTTCCTTGTGCACAATGCAAAGCGTTAGGAGATACAGCAGTGTGAGCAAGAGGGAGGGTCTATGGGAGGGACCAACAGCCAAAGGGAGGGAGCAAGGAGGAGGAGGAGGAGGAAGAGGAGGAGGGCGGCGGATGCTCTGCTTTCTCCAGTCTCGCTCTCCGGGTCTTTGTCTCACACTCTTTGTTAGCCATGCCTAGCCTGCTGGTGCTGTCAGGGATCATGGAGAAAAATGGGGGCTACGGCTCGGAACTGGCCGCCTCCGGCTTTGGAACCGAGAGCCTCCTGGCGCCGCCGGATGAGGAGGAAGAGGAGTCGCGGGCGCTGCGGGTTGCGCTGGGCCAGCTCTCCTTGCTCGGGCTCGGGGAAAGCGAGGAGGGCGCCGGAGTTCAGGAGCGCAGCAGCAGCTGCAGCAACAACAACAACAACCACCACCACCACGGCCACGGCCACGCCAACAGCGTCGGAGGAGGAGGTGGTGGAGGTGGTGGAGGTAATGCTGGAGAAGCCGGGATCTTACAAGGCAAGAGCAAGTTGTGCGCGCTGTACGAGGGCTCCGGGTCCGAGACCAAAGCGCGTGGCTGCAACATCACCGAGTGTGTGCCCGTGCCCAGCTCGGAACATGTGGCGGAAATAGTGGGCAGGCAAGGTAAAGACTGTTTACCACTGTTTCAACTTGTTGAGACAAACTCACACCTTGTTTCCCAGGGTGATTTTTATTTTATTTTATTTTATTTCATTTTATTTTTTCATTGATGTTTTGAAAATATCCCAAGCTATACATCCTGAGCTTGTTTTTGTAGTCCTTGGGAAAGAGTGGGAGTGGGAGTGGTGCTCCTGTTTGGTTATTCCGCTCACATTGTGGCCATTCAGCAACAATTTACAGTGCATGGGGGGGAAAAAAAATCATGTGCAGAATGATACATTTCCGACAATTTGTTGCAAGGGAAATAAAAAAATAACCAGCAAGGGGCGTTAAACCTCGTGGTCGCGTTGTTTCCAGCTCCGCGCCATCAGTGCTCGTGTGCAGACGCGCTTCCTTTGTCGTCTGAGCGCCAGGGACGAGAAGGGGGGAAGAAAAAAACAAAAAAAAAAACAATTCATAGCTACAAAACGGCGGGTAAAAAAAAAAAATAAAAAAAATCTTTATGATCCTGGAGGTTGATTTGCATCGAGGGTCCATGAGTGTTTTTTGTCCTTTTTGGGTTACCTCGAGAATGAATATGAATGCAGTCTGTAGTTGCGTCTTTAGTGTCGTTGATTTCAAACTTGCTCGAGAGAGAAAGAGAGAGAGAGGACGCGGCTGTCAAGACAAAAGGCGCGAAAGTGACAGTGCGACAACGCAAGGTGGTGGTGTGGAACTGAAATCGGGCTATTCATCAACCTCAGGACGCAGGGAGACCTGTCTGAATGGCGGTTAAAAGTGAAAGGAGATCCTGCTCTATGACGTTATGCTATTGTTGGGCCAACAACATGCAAGTTGAAGCTGGGAGACTGAGCCCTGTTGGAGTGGTGGGGCTTTATTTTATTGTGTCTGGTGTCTTCACATCATTCAGGGGTTTGGAGAAGAAGAAGGAAAAAAAAACCCCCCCACACACACACAATTGCTCCTTGGGGTGAGGTATCGCAGCTTTGTTCGGTGTTTCTTTGGAGCTAAAGAGATGAAGAAGACGAGTGAGCTCAGAGTCATCGCTCACAGGAGGAGGGTCACGCCCAGGCAGCCGATACAACATCCCATCCCATCCCATCCCATCCATCCATGCTTCCAGGGGTCATGAATGGTGCTCAGGCTGAATGCGAAATGAAGTCTGTTGTGCATGTGGACTCCGATTTCATCCCGTCTCCTACATGCTGCTTTTGACGCTTGATATGAAGTGTGCCCTTGAATTTGGAACGGAGAGCAGGAGGAGTGGCATGGGGCAGGGCCTTGCCTTGCCTTGCCTTGCCATGCCATGCCATGCCAGTCCAAGTGCAGCACCAGGCCGGGTATCGTCTGCACTCTAAACTGCTGATTAGGGGGATTTTTTTTTTTTTTTTTTTTAGGAACAGCTTCTTTTGAGTCGGTGCTTTAATAGTAAAACGTTTCAGTCAGAGCACAGCTAGAGATGGGATTTGTCTGTGCTGTTTTTTTCCACAGTGGAGGAAATGGTAACAATGGTTTATTGTATTTATACCACTGACTTGTCTGCTTCAACTGGAAAGGGGGCGGGTGTAAAATTCAGAAACCACAAGCAGTATGAATGTGCTGCTTCTTCTTCGTCTTTTTCTATGCACGTTCACATACACGTTGATTTATCAGTACGAACACCCGTGAAATATCATGACTTGAGCTTGATTGATGGATAGATAAGGAACGTGGTCACTGATTGCCTCTCTGCCATCATTCATTGTTCAGGCTGAGCAGAGCGCTTGGAGTCTGAATGGTCGTAGTAAGCGCGCTCCATTCACCTGCAGCGCCTGCCAAGTCTGCTCAGGAGGGCTGTACTCACACACCATGCTGTCGCTGAATACACACTCCAGCCAGGTTGTGGGGTTTTTTTTTTTTAGTGGCTGCTGTACTCACCGAGCCACGAGCCAGATCCACACCAGGCCTCTTGGCTAGCAAAACAACAGCGGCCTTTGCTGTAGTAGATCAGAAACCATCTCTATCCTGGAATAAAATAAAATTCTCTTCCACAATATTCGTATATTGTTATATTTGTAGACAAATTGAATGATGAATTTCTATTTGAGCTCACGTGTTTCAGTAGATGTTACTTGGCATGCACGGTGCATATCCCTTGTTTTGTGCTCTCACTTGAATTGACCTTCTCATGATTGCCATAATCAGCATATCATAAACACATAAAGTAGACCCTCATGGAGAAGACAGGTGAGTATTTCTGTCTGATGTAAATCTGGAGTGTTTGTATGACTGTCATTACTGAAATCACGCCCCCCCCCCCCCAGCGTTGCTTATTATTCCTGCAAAAACATCTAAAATTTACATATTTTTGTGTTTAATTAGTTAGTTAAACACACTGAGTATTTTTCAGACAGTACCGAGTAGCTTCAAGGCCCTGTTTGGTTCGTCACAGCAGGAGAATTATACAAATGATTTTCTCATAATTATTAGACATGGTAATATTTCTATTGACAATTTAGCAAAATAAAATCTTACTAACCCCCGGGAAAGAAACAGTTGGGGGGGGATCACCAAATTGCAGATCTCCAGGATGTATTGGACAACATGAATTTCCTCAATGTTCAGCTTGACATCATAGAGGACTTTGAGAGTTTCCTCAAAGGTTCCTCAGATGTGGATTGGTTTCAAGGTGACCTTTTAAAACCTCGAATTAACAGATCATGTTGTGAAAATTTGGTAGTTTTTTTAAACGCAACATTAATATAACATTCAAGTATCTGAATTTTACTTAAGGCATTGAACAATTCCTCGTCATCATATTATAGCGATACAGGACACTTTCTCGTAGGGCAGTTTGTTAGTATCGGGTGCTTTGTGTACTGTAATTGCAACAAAATGAGATTTTAAAAAAATATTTTAATGTTAAAGAAATATGACTTATTTTTGTGCCTTATGTTAGTAAATCTGTGTTTTAACTTACTTAAACATTTAAAATATCTTGATAAATCATAAGTGTAGTTACATACCTAATTTATGCTAATGAAGAGATACTGATTCCTTAATAAATAAATTAACAACATGGACACCTATTGTTAACCATTTCACTGATCGTCACTCATGCTACTCCGTTCACTTCGCAGGTTGTAAAATCAAAGCCTTGAGGGCCAAAACTAACACCTACATCAAGACCCCGGTGCGAGGCGAAGAGCCCGTCTTTCTCATTACTGGTCGTAAAGAAGACGTGGCTTTAGCTAGACGTGAGATCATCTCGGCAGCTGAGCACTTCTCCATGTTGCGTGCATCCCGGAACAAGCTGGGCGTGTCATTTAATGGTTCTCCGCCCGCCCTGCTGCCAGGCCAGACCACGATCCAGGTGCGCGTGCCTTACCGTGTGGTAGGTCTGGTGGTGGGCCCTAAAGGCTCCACTATCAAGCGCATCCAACAGCAGACGTGCACGTATATCGTGACTCCGAGCCGCGATCGTGACCCTGTCTTCGAGATCACCGGTTCGCCAGGCAATGCAGAGCGAGCGCGGGAGGAGATCGAGGCGCATATCGCTTCACGCACTGGCACCCTGCATGACCATAACAACGAGAACGACTGCTTGGCCACTGAGAACAGCACCAACGGTGGACCGGAGAGTCGCCTCCAGCACGCCTGGGGGCTCCAAGGTGGTCAACGTAAGCCACTTGCTAGCAGTTACCGCCAGAATTTCTCTGACACCGTGCTGGGAGGTACCGGAAGTGGAAGCGTTGGAGTTGGTATGGGCATTTATGGCAAATCCGACTTCTCGACCCCGACCAACGGAGACAAGCCGTGCTCCTACTTCGGTTCTGAAGGTTCCCAGAGCTGGGGTGACCCTGATTATCCCAAACAAGTAGCCTACTATGTCCAACAGCGCTCCAAGAGCTTCGGAGGCCTGCCCTTGCCCTTGACCAGACTGTCTCCGGGTCTTCCGGAACCTTCTGGAACCAGCAGTGCCGGATCCGCTGGCATAGGGTCAGCCCATGCCCAGGCTCGGCGTGCCCACAGCGAGCCCACCTCGACCCGGGACTGCATGACCTGCTTCGAGAGCAAAGTGACAGCCGCTCTGGTGCCCTGCGGCCACAACCTCTTCTGCATGGAATGCGCCATCCGCATCTGTGAGCTCAGCCATCCCGAATGCCCCGTCTGCCACACGCTCGTCACCCAGGCCATCCGGATCTTCTCTTAAAAAGGTTTTTTTGTTTGTTTGGGTTTTTTTTCTTTTCCTTTTCTTGGTGCATTGGTTTCAACTAGACATTTTGACCTACTTTTTTTTTTTAATTAGTTTAGCATTTGTTTGGTCAGTATTGGTCAGTATGCCCCATGTACGTCTTGCTTTTTTTCAGAAAATGAAAAAAAATCAAAACGAGCAGATATTTTAGAAGACACTGCTTGCTTTACTAAAAAAAGAGTAAGAGGTATTTTCAGATTTTTTCTTTTATATATATATATCTATATATAAATATACCCACACATATATGCATATATATATTTTATAAAAGTTTTGTTAAAATGGGGAAAATTTTAACTCTTAATGTTCCTTTTTTTGCTGTTAATTTATTTTTAATTTTTTTACTGCTGCTGTTTTTCCACATGAATTGCAATGTGGGTCGAAACAGAAATGTGAATGTTTTACACATTTTGTTTTATTTTGGACGTTATAACCATTATTATGATTATTATAATATAGATATAATTATTATTAAAAATGTTAATTTTGATTAATAATGATTGGAAAGAATATAGTTTTACATCCCAGCATTTGTCTGTAAATAGACAAATATGCTTTTTAAAGGCAAAGCAGATAATGACTGAATCTAAAGTCCATCATTGCACCTTAAAACTGATCGCTTGATTGTCACTGAAAACAACAAACAACAACGTTTTATGTATTTGTTTAATCCTGCTTTGTGAAGATGCGGATTTGGAACACACACACACACACACACACACACACATACAGGATATTGTGCATTCAAACACTTACTTCAATAGCAAACTAAACAACTCGACAGTAACTAACTGAAGGATGGTTTTGATTTTGTCTTTACTGGTTTTGATGGTGACTGAGGGATTTGAGGTTTTGTGATAAGAGGAGAAAAATGTGTTCTTGCTTTATACCTCTCGTATTTTAAAACTGAAAAGGATGTCCTAGTATTGAGCTATTAACTGACTAATCAGCTCAAACGTTCTTGAACTTCCAAAAGGAGGTGTTCTCCATTTTAATATCATTCACATTTTTCTCTTCAGCATATTGGCCTCCTCACATCACCACCACATTTAACTTCTCAGCGAGCAGTTTTCGATCATGGCTAAACGAAACATGAAGAGAAGGTGCTCGCTAATCTGAGCTTGAATAGACCCTCCACAAAAGGAAGAGAGAGTGTCTTGGAGCTATAGTAGAAAAATTATGCGGCTCCCCCGGTCCCCACGTTTGCGAAGTGCCTGCTGCCTCTCCGTCCTTTTATCGGAGCCGTTCGTGAGCAGGTGTTTCATATTGTGACCAGATTTCTTTTTTTTTTTTAGGGAGTGGAGTGTCCTGATCCCACTCGCTGCTTAACCGTCCCCTTCCTAGGCTATAACGACCACAACTGCTCAGCTAAAGCAGGCGTATTGTTTTAACGCAGTGGTGGGATGTTCCCCCGGAGCGCATTCTCACCCAATGAGGAGCTGGGAATTAGTCATGTGACACAGACCAGGTGCAAGCAACTTGGGGAAAGTCCATTTTGCCATGGACACTCCAAAACCCCACGCTGCCCTTACTCCCCCCTACCAACCTCGCAGAAAAGCTTGACTAGGTGCAGCTGGGGCCCCTCCCTTCATCCCTCCAACACTCACTCACTCCCTCCCTCCTCCTTCTGCTCTCCTGCTCCTCGGAGCTTTAGTATTCCCACCGAGGAAATGGGGCCTCCTTTGTCCTGACGAAGAGGGAAAAAAATCCCAAGTGCAGATTTTATTTCAGAGAGAGAGAGAAAGAGTGCACATGATGGCAGGCTTTCTATATAGCAAACAGTTATTTGTTCCAATTCTGAAGGTTACACTCAACCCAAAACTTGTTTTTGTTTACAATAAAACGTGGACGTGCTCATTTTATTGGCCCAAAAAGTAAAATTACAGGCAGATGGGAATTGTTCTTGCTAGTGCTTTTGCTCGGACTCAAAAGTTCAGTCCCTCCCTGAAAGAAATCGGCAGATCTGACGTGTCCGAGAGGGAGTGCAAGTCGATCGAAGTTGCCATGGAGGTTTTTTTTTTTGCGCTTCGCCATGTGCATGACCATCCTGGTCCAACCGCCCCGATTCACCAAACCCCCACCACCCCCACTCCTCACCCCCTAAACCCCAAGCCAACGGCCACAGGCAGCCAATGGGAGCAAGACGTCCAAGTCCAAAATGAAATCAGACAATTGAAATTGACAGGAGAGCTGGGTGGAGACGCCCCATTTGGTGGCTGCTAGAGCTGAATCAAATTACACACCCACCCGAATCCTGCATATCAACCTCGCGGATTTTGGCTGAGGGGATTAGAGTGTTTTGCAGGATAGGGAAAGTCTCCATTTTTTGGATTTTTCCCCCTTCCAGAGGGCTTCTGCATAAGAAAGAAAGAAAAAGAAGCACTGAGAAATGTAGTCCATCTGAAATGGGTCAGTTTTGTCCCTTTGGAGACTTCATGCACCACTGCTGGTTGGGTGTCGGGGTAAGCTCACGACCGCTAAACAATAGCGCTAGTCGTCCATTAGACATCCCTGAAAAAGATATTTTATTGAAATGAGAGGGAACTTGGTACAGTCTGATCATTTCACCAAACAAATTTTAGTTTGTTTAAAGCATTTAGACTCTAACTGCAAAGGATGAACGTTTTTAATCTGATTTACAGTGCTGCATGGGCATTCTGATTCACAAGGGAGAAGTTTTTACTGTACACACTCATGTCTGGATAAGAGAGAAGCACCTTATATCAAAAACGAGCAGCGTATCTCTGAAACCAAACAGCTGGAAAGCATCGTACACAACTTCTAACAACTTTATTCTGTTTTGTTGTCGTTTCAACTATGTTCTTTTACTTTGCACTGGGAGAAAATGAAGGACTAAACAAATCTCTGAACGCAATCTGGTTGACGCAGTTTTTTTTTCACCTCAAACAGTACCTACGCTTCTCTTAAAACAAAGCGCTAAGCATGAAAGTTAACTCTTTCGTGATCAGAATGAATCGTACTTATACAGGATAAACAATGGCCTATGTGGAGGAAAGTATATATGCAGGACATGTCTTTTTCTTGTCAAAGCCAAAACTGATAAAATTATGCAAATCACATTCAGTGGCTTGGGTTTTTTTTTTTTTTAAGAAAACTGTACCCGTGTTGATATTTAAATTTTTAAAAAAAAAGAGAGAGGGAGAGAAGTGTATTCCTGACTCCTCACATTCTTCAGGTGAGGGAATACATCCTAGCAATAACTTTGTTTTAATGACAAATACAACAATGCGTAGCTTTCAGAGTTGTACAGAACTTCATATAGGCATTGCTTATTAGGTGTACGAAAAAAAAAAAACTACAAATACAACACTTTCTTAAAAGCTTGCACATTGTCCGATATTCAGAAACACACCATTCCAGACATGAGCATTGATCCTGCGTCGTTTCTCTGACCCACAATAACTCATCATTAGCTGATTTTAGTGCTTACGAATGAAACGCGTGTTCACAGAGTAAGTTTCGGAGCGGGACGAATTTCAGCAATCCCGTACGGTTTTTTCCCAGCAAATCACTGCAAAGAGCCAGGTACATTTTTAAACAGAGTAGCATTTATTTGCTATTAAAAAATTTGTATTTACTCAAATATATTCGGAGATAGCTATATCATTAAAATAATAAAAAAAAAAATGTGACTACCATAGGCATATCGTGAGAATATATTTCAGTATTTAAGCCAATTATGAAACTATTTTAAAAAAGTTCTAAACTTTTGTTTTGTTGGACAGTTTGTTTATATTATTAAGAGTGGGACGAGTTCTAATCCCGATAGAAGGATGAAGATTAAGTTGAGTGTTTATGGTAGCCAAAGAATTGAAATAAGATTGAAAAGAAAAAAAAATAATTTTAAAAAGTGAAAGTTAATATAGCACTAAAAAATAAAGGAGAGGAGAAAGCCTGTGGAAAACAGTGGCAGTTCAAAAACAAGATTTAATGATTAATAATTACAATCCAAGTGATGCTGATAAGATTGAGATGCATCTTGCCACAGCAAATCAGAATCATTGTATTAAATACGTGAAAACACGACAGGGCTACGGAGTCGATCTGTTTATTTGGAACTGAAGAGAGGAAGGAAGGAAGGAAGGATTTTTTGTTTCAGTGCCAATGCGTTGTATTTTGTGAAGGTAACGTTTAAGAAACTTTAGTTTTGGAGTAAGTACATAGTGGTAACGTGGTTTAATAATAATAATAATCCTTTTTAGATCCATATTGGTTATGCATGCTGATTTATTACAGAGCATTTACCTTTTTATTATCAGTTCAGATCTGTGGATATAATAGAGCTACGTGTTATACAGAGAGCTTTAGTAATGACTTCATCTAGTGTTTGAAATAATGATGTATTAAGATTTTTTCCCCCCCTGAACTTTTATCTATCTATCTATCTATCTATCTCTCTACCTATCTATCTATCTATTATAGTATCTAATGCACAATTACATGGCAGTCACAATATTTCCATTATTATTTTTTTTTAAACTTTGCATAGCGTTCATATTGACATCTATGGAATTTTAATAATAGAACTAGAAGAAAAAAAAAAATCACTGACAAATCCAGTTAGCAGGACTGCAGGCATTTATCTAGAAAACAGCAGCGAAGACACTAAATGCACTAAAGCAATTCTAATGCCTTTATAGACAGGACAGTGCATTTGAATGTATAAATAAATAAACCAACCAGACCACTCCATCTGTGTATAATTTGCCTTTCGGACCGTCAGATAAAGACAAAAGCTTTACGTTTTTGATGCCATGGTTTGGGAAAGTCATCGCTCCGCCGTATCTGTTCAAATTCTCCCGAAACAAAGCAAGTAAGGGGGAAAAGTCTTATCTTATAACATTTTTTCTTAAGATTCTATTTTGCTAACATGGGTTATTATTTCATACAAAGAGGGAGAGGTCAGTATCTGGATGTTATTTATGAATATCTTAAAATGAAGCAAACATATTTATAAGTAACTTCGAGACATTTTGTTTTTTAATTAATAAAAAAGTAAAAAGTTAATATATTTCTAAAAAAAAAAGCACGATGTTGATTTCTACTAAAATTAAGATTATAGAATTTTTTTATTTATAAATAAAAAAGTTAGATAAATCCTTCATACCTCTGACGGTGCAAAACGAGGCGGGTGGTAGGGGCTTTTAAAGGATTATATTTTAACTTCAGATTTTCAAGCATTAACGATGGAATAAGTTCAGGAAAAAAAAATAAGAAAAAATATTTTTTAGGATTAGGAGGTATTTTAGTCTCAAGTTTGTGCCTCAAATCACATTTTAGCACTGCATCAACACTTGGCACACGTGTTGTTTGCCTGCTGTTCTTTAACTAACCCCATACTGCTGACTGAACACAATCCTTTACTCCCTCATTTCTGGTTTCAATACTGTATAGAATTTGTTTTACTTTTTTTTTTTTAAGATTTAATTTCTTTCTACTTTTGCTTTAAAACGCTTCACCTGTATCGACTGCAGTGAAGTGAAGTGAAAGGGCGTCACAGAGGTGTGTGGAATGGAGAAGCAGGTGGATAATTGTGCATATATACACACCCATTTTTGAGCATACATCTACTACATTCTAGAAAATTCCTACGCAAAAAACCAAATAGTGTACTCTTAAGTGTTTTGAACATTACGTTACATATTCACTGCCCCACCGTTTCTGCTTCTATAGCTTCGTATAATGTAGTAGATCTATGCTGGTAAAACACAGTAAACACACAACACACTCATATTCTACAACACCGTAGTTTGCATGTATCTTGTATCACCACCAGGCTGGAAAATGGTACTACAAATGTTTTGTTGCATACAAGTGAAGGCTTTCTGTACACACTACTACACTAAAGGGCTGATGAATACTTGGTGTTTTTTTTTTTTTTTTCCCCTCGCTTGTAGATTTTCATCACTCACAGGAAATCCTATAACGGTGGCTTATGTTGAAGGATAGCCTCAGCTCTTACATGGTGAAATTGTATCTCAACTGTTCTGACTTCATAATGGCAAAGCTAATTGTGTAGCGTGGTTTGATTTGTTTCAGTATGATGGTGACACAAAGGGTGGGGTAGGGTGGGGCAGGGCAGGGTTTTAAGGGGTGATCATGTTCTTTTGGGCTTGCTTTGGATAGGTAACGCCGCTCCAACAGTCTGTCTTTAGTAGTTTTCAGAATCTTCTGACTCAGTAGGGAAAAAAAAATTAAAAAGAAAAAAAAAAAAAAAGAAAGAAAGAAAGAAAAGGTGTTTCATATAAACTCATGTAGTGGTCTTAGTGCATTAGTTTTGGACCAGCATCTCCTGCTCTAAGTGTTTAGGTTCTTGTTGGTGAGTGAGAAAAGGTTCGCCATAACATAGGGATCGTTTTTGGCTAGCCAATACTTCAAAACCTTGGTTCTTTTTCCCCTTTTATTTATTTTTTTTTCTTCAAAACCTTTGGTCATTCATGTGGTGCCCACATGAGGCATACGATTTTGCAGGTTTATTTCTTAGCACATGTTCTATGT
>JAOEHJ010000011.1:36974806-36986050 GCA_025447855.1 Potamarius usumacintae
AGTCGTTCTGCTTCCGGAGGTCATGGACATGACTTTGTTGGCATATGGTCTCGGTGATAGGCAGAACGAAGGTGATCTTTCCTTTTTTTAGACCGTAGTGACAGTCAGAGCGAGGTCAAAACAGATATACATTGATCTTGCTCCTGAATTTACCCGTGATATGCACTTTAAAGTACAGGGATAAGTATGATATGTTTGAATGCAAAGTGCTATCAATGAAGGTAGTTTACTTTATAATATTGTAAAAATTTGTGCTTGCCCATTTGATGAACTTGGACACACTTCTAGCTGTAAAGTCTCAGAACTTTTTTTTTTAGTTCACCAAATATAAAGTGGCTGTGTATTAACACATAGGAAAATGTTATTTTTGGAAAATACAGTAGTTTTTTGCATTGGCTGTGATTACTTCTGTTCACTTCAGGAATAAATAAAGTATGGAATTTGGAAAGGGTGGCCAAACGTTTTGAAAAAAAAAAAAATCTAGAAAAGTATCTATCAGGATACCCCCAGAAATATCCCAAACTTGGTGTAGGTTCTTGACATACAACATCAGCAATGTATAAAATGGGGAAAAGCTTAAGTGGGTGAAGAAGCTTAAGTGCAAGGCACTGTTTTAAGTCCCTTATGAAGACAGCCTGGAGTATATGTTGGTACATCCTGGAAAAATTTTTTTTCCAGATTTAACATGCTTATGTAATTCTTCATAAAGCCTGCAGATGACACTAGGGTACTGCAGCAAATTCTAATTTGCGTATTGCTCTGTGGGGAGTATACCTGAATAGCTTGGAGTGAGCTACATGTCTTGAGACTTTTACAATGATCACATGATAATATGATTTAATCTCAATTAATCTATTGACTTTGCAAGCTAAAAGTCAATAAAATAAAACTCTGAAATTGTTGCTGTTGTTGAAATATTTATTTTAATGAAAACATTGAAACAGTATGGTCCATTATTCAAAATATGCAGCATTGCTATATAATAAGCAACACTTTTAGATTCATGCAGTGATATAAGACGTTGCATAAGCTTGTTAACATGAATAAATGATTGGAATTTTAAGTGCTATTCCAATAAACAGGCATAGAAACAATGCAAAAAGAGAAAAAGAATAGTGTTCCCATTGCTCATAATATAAATTGCACTGATGTTATTGATCATTGACTCTATTATAAAGCAGCAGAAAGTAAGACAGCTGTAGTTTAACATCATTTTAGTGCATATGGCATCACTTATTCTCGCTACACTTATCCAGGGCTTCTTGCATCTTGGTCTGAATGTCGATGACCCTTGGGCCCCATTCTTTCTTGAAATCATCCTCATTATCCTCAGTGACTGCATAGTAGGCCATCAGTGCTATGAGGCCAATGTGGAAGAGGTAGGCCAGATGTGTGCATTTAGCCTCCATAATCTCCCTTCTCTTATCTGTCTTGCCATGCTCTAGGTAAGCTTTCAGTATTGGCCTCCCAAAAGGACCCTGCTCTTCCATGACGGCTCGATATAACTCATTCAAATTCAGACGGCCTTGCTGCTTTCTATAGGTTTTCTTGAATGCATCTCTGTAAGACTCGCCTTCTTTTGGGTCCTTCCTGACTCCGTCCACCATCTTCTTGAAGGCTTGGTACTGGTGCTTAATGTTCTTTTCCAAGTCGCCATAGTTTTTTTCGATCTCAGAAATGACGATATGGTCCAGTAGCTGCTTGTTCTGCTTCGAGATGCTCTCCAACTTGTCATGGATCTGGTCAAAGTCCTTGTCCAGCTTGTTGGCTTCATCTTCCACCAGGCCTTCCCTCACTACACCAACCAGTGTGGTGACGATACCAAACAGAGGGTTGATGGTGGAGGCGAAGGAGGACACTTTCTCCAAGCAGCCCAGCACTTTGGCTGCAGTCTGTTTGATTTGCTCCTTGTCTGCCATTGATGCAGAGGGGGTCACTGTTTTTTTATTTTTTTAATCTTGCGAGCCTTTGGTCAAGTAGGATTCTGAAAAAAAGAAGGAAAAATATATTAAATAACCAAACACAAACTGCAACAACTGGTTTCTGCCTTATCAGTTACACAAAAGACCTCCAGTCATATCCATCTTATTCCTGGGAAGGCTACTGGAGAAATTGTAACTGCAGGATGTAGTTTATAGCCGACATTGCACAAAGATTATCAAGGTGGTTTCTTGAATCCCTATGGTTTACTTTTGCACTTTTTTTGAGTAGTTTTTAACATATGTTGCAGAATCGCTAGCATAAATATCGACAGTGCAGTGGGACCCAGTGGCCATCAGGGGCCCATGTCGGAAATCAGTTGCCATGTGTTCACGTGTACTGTTGTTGTGTTCATTTTCAAGGGTATTGGCAATTATTTACTATGTTAGATATATTATTTAAACAATGCACTTCCTGTCCAGTTAAGATAAATCTTTATGTTTACCATAAACATTTCCTTCCTGACCCTATTATCATTGTTGTATAACAATGCAATATGCAGTAAGGTGCTGTCCAACTTTTTTAAACAACCAAAAAGCAGAGATGGGCAAAGAAGGAAAAAGTACACTCAAGTAAAAGTATTTTTAGTTTATAATAATGACTCAAGTAGAAGTAAAAGCCTTCATCAAAACAACGACTTGAGTACAAATAAAAAAGAATCTCATAAAATTACTCCTCAAGTAGTAACGTCATATGACGATTTATTACATTATAATGTATTACATTTAAGCGTATCAGAATATCAGTTATGCCCAAAATAAAAATTTAAAGTGCTCGTCTTATAAAATATAACATAAAACCCAAATTCCAAAAAAATTGGGACGCTGAGTAAACTGTAAATAAAAATAGATTGTGATAATTTGCAAATCATGAAACCCCTATATTTCATTGAAAATAGTACAAAGACAACATATCAAATGTTGAAAGTAAGAAATTTTATTGTTCTTTGAAAAATATATGCTCATTTTGAATTTGATGTCACAGCAATACGTTTCAGAAACATTGAGACAGGGCATGTTTACCACTGTCTTGCATCACCTCTACTTTCAACAACACTCTATACCGTAAATGTTTGGGAACTGAGGAGATCAATTGCTGTAGTTTTGAAAGAAAAATGTTTTCCCATTCTTGCCTGATGTACAATTTCAGTTGTTCAGCAGTTCAGGGTCTCCTTTGTTGTATTTTGTGCTTCATAATGTGCCAAATCTGCCACTACGTGGGACTAAAATTTTTGTACCTGTTGTGGTTGTCAGTTGAAAAAACCTAAGCATACAACCTTTGGGAAACCAACATAGCTTTTTTTAATAAGCTGGAACTAAATAGTGCTGTACTATTCTCATTGTGTGTACTAACAACCAGCC
The DNA here is from genome assembly GCA_025447855.1 of Potamarius usumacintae. NCBI lineage: Eukaryota > Metazoa > Chordata > Actinopteri > Siluriformes > Ariidae > Potamarius > Potamarius usumacintae. The sequence continues at coordinate 36,978,148 of JAOEHJ010000011.1, forward strand.
AAACTACATCCATTAAATGCAAAATTGTCAGGATTCATCTTAGTTTTCGGCTTTTATAAGATGCCAGAATTCATGAATTCAGAAAGAAACTCTAAAAATGTACAAGTCCAGTCCTGAATACTGTATATTATAACACTGTACTGAGGAAATATAACACATGTAAATAACTATCCAAATATAGTTCTCTTGTACATATTGAATAAACTCTAAATTTATGCATTTTTACAAATAAAGTGTGCATTTTTACAAAGAAAGTGAAAGCAATTGCAAAAGAAGAAACAAAACATTTTCTTTTACAAGCATCCAAATGGCACTAGCTAGCTGCTACATAGCAAAGGAATATGAAGGTAAGTCAAAAAGTTCTAAGACAAATTGAAAAAAATCTTTATTTTTGAAAATAACAAAACTATTTCTCTACATATCGTCCATTTAAGTCTAAACACTTCTGCAAGCAGTGTTTCCATTGGAGAATTCCTTCATTGTAGAATTCTTGGGGATGTCTTTCACACCTTTTGAAATTATAACATCTGGTTTACAATGTTTTGACTTACCCTTGTAGGGCAATTTGCAAATATGGCTAATATGCTAATAGTTACAACATTAAAACTCTTTACAATTTATACATACATCACTGTCACATACGTATATCCCCTGGTATATGTTATTTCAATAGTATACAAAGATAGGTACTTACAGACAGTGCTTTCACACTCAACTTATGGCAGCAGACTAAAGGTGAGCAAGTCTGTCACGGCAAAAACTTGGTCAATACTGAACTTACTTCCTCAACTTACTCTTAAAAAAGGTTCCATGACAGAGGAGGGGCTTCAAACTTTTGGGGAGTGACATAGTTGGGGAAAGTATGACAGGTGAGTTTGGATCTGTCGAGATTGGAAGAAATTGCATTAATTGTTACAGAGATCTCAGCCAGGAATACGCAAAGGACCTCATGGGAGAAGGAATGAGATCCATGCTGCATCAACATCCCATGTGGGGTGGATTGAATTCCAAACTACAGGAACTGTCACTTGTGGATTTCTGTACCTCAGTCTCCTTTGCTATGTTCAGAAATCCCTATTCCTTGCTTACACCTACAAATTTCATTCTGCAGTCTGAGTACAGCTGTTTAGCAGGACTAAGAACAGCAAAAACCTTCACAGTGTATTTATGTAGTTTGATATGTCCATCGAGTCAATAATTTCGATATGCACTGCTTGGTTGCTCATACAAGTAAACAGCACAGCTCAGCATTTGCTCTGGGCATGTCCTCCCCATGTATGGCAAACTGAGACTCAGGAGAGGCCAAACACATCTAGGCCAACCAATGTGAATAGTGGGTATATGCTGAGATGTTCTTCTGGAAGATCAGCCATTGTCTGGCTTCCTGTAGTCCTCTGCAGTCTTCTGCATGTGACAGTCTGTGGAAGACACTGCTGATGTGTCTCTTACAACCAACTAGCCAGAATCCAGAGGTTCATAGAGCTCTGTATGCCAGAAATGGACTGAAAGGAATGGGCCATATGGACAAGGCAAGTCACTGCCTTTAGCAGAGAGTCCCATGAGGAAAAACACTCAAATTGTTCTGAGGTGAGTGGTTTCCCAATTACACTTTAGTGGCAGAACTCACTTGGGGTGAAGGATAAATTACAATGTGGAAAATTGGACAAATCAGGAATCTGGAGATATCAATTCAAAGGTGGCTGGTGTTGCAGGATGACTTCTGGGAGGTTGGTAGAAGAGGTCGGATCCTGACAACCACATGACATTTAAAAGAAGAGAGGCAAAAACATACCTTGAAGTATGGTTGGCAGGGTTATGTTCTGTTGGCACATAATGCCACTGTTCAGGCTTGGTAGACTGGCCAATTCTTTGAACCCGATTGTGTACACCCACATAAAATCATCTGCTTTCAATGTATATATAGCCTAATCCAACTTTATTGTCACAATAGAACTTTACTGTAGCAATATACTAGTACAGCATCTGGCTTTATACCAATTTCATCTAAGGTGAGGTCTGACCTCTCTACAGCTAACATAGCTGCATAAAGTTCAAGTCTTGGTATTGCTATTGGAGTCAGCTGTGCTTTCCCCAGAACAAAGCCAATGTCACATTGTCCATCTTCATAGATGGCCCTGAGGTAGAGGCATCTGAGTAAATATACAGTTCAGTGTGTTTTGCTTTTGTCAGTGACTCTGAGCAAAATGTTCTGTGAATGTGAAGTTTTTGTAGTTCCTGCAGTGAGTCTCTTCAAGTTTCCCACCCCCTGCAACTTTCTCCCAGAAGTGGTGAATCTCAGTTGTCGATTTCCTTGGCGAACTCTCTGAGCAGGAACCTCCCTTGGATAGTGACGGGTGCTACAAGGACAAGGGAATTGTAAAAACTTCATTGTTGAGAGGATGCTGTGCTGAGTGAATGGTTTGCTGCTGTCTCACACTTGAAAGGTAAATATGTCTGTGGCTGTGTCCCAGCTCAGGCCAAGACTGCACTGAATGAGCATGCCCTTGACCCCTTGACTAAGATCTTTCACCCGGACACAATCTTATGGTGGAAATGCTGCCAACACATCCTGTTGGATGTGATTTTGTGACGCCTTAGTTTTGATTCTGCTAGTGATGCCTGCATTCTTTGGCGTACATAAACAGCCTACAACACTTTTAGGAATGATCTAATGCTGTCATCTACATAAAAGTCTCACTCCACCTAGTGGTAAATATCACTTCTAGATTTGAGCTCACCTTCCCTCGTGACTCACCAGAGCCCACAGATAGCAACTGCTGGTGAAGGACTACTTCCAAAAATGTGGACCTTCATTGGGTATTCGATGATATCCTTGTTGAGATCGTTGTCCCAGAACCACAAGAACCTTAAGTAGTCTCTGTGGTCCTCTCAGCAGCAGAAGAATCTGGGCATATGGGTCCAGTTCTGGTATCTTAGACCCAAAGATATTTCTGAACCACTTCTGGTGTAGGTAACTCATCCCTGTTATCTGGTATTTCAATGCATTCAAGCAGAGTTGGGAATGTCAAACTAAAGCTGTCTTCTCAGAGGTTTTGAGAACACCAGGACAGGTATTCAGCAAACAGGGACATGTATGGCTATTTATGTCAAAGTGCTCAAAAAACTCTGATTTCACTAATACTCTGGTGGTCAAGCATTGCATACATGCATACATCTTCCCAGCAACCTTGGGCTTACCTTTTGGATACACTTGGACCAAGCATATTTTTGAGCAAGACCTGGTTGAAAGACCTTCGCTACAGATTTCAGTGCATGCAATATTTATTGAAGGTGCTGACAATGGGGGTCTTCTTTCCCCTTTCCCACCATGCTCTGAAGAGGGGCTAGGGGCCTTCGAAGCCTGGATGGAAAGCAGTGATGTGGTCTTTACAGTCACACTCTGTGCACACACTGGAGCTTTGCAATTGTGTGCAAGGTGAGAAGAGGATACACAGTACTGGAAGCAGATGCCATTGTCCTTCAGTAAGTTTTGCACTCCTCTAGCCTCTTCATCCTGAATCTATTGTGTATTTTGGATCAGGCAGTTTTGCCAAGATAGTCCTTGCTGATGGCTGAATCTGTGCTAGAGGAGGCCGAGGGAGTCACCTTCATTTTGTGGACAGAGATGGAATTCTCTGATGTCTGTGTTTGGAGTTGTCACTGATAATGATAAAGCTGGAGTTGTTTCTGACCCTTGCTTCATAACAGATGAAACTAGTGAAATATCAGAATGGAGGGAAGGAGGAGTTGCTTTCTTCTTTGTACTTCATGCCACAAGAGATCCACTTTTCTTGCAAATAGTGGTGCAGTTTCTCCACTATAGGGTTGATACCTCTGGCAGTGTCCAGGTACTGTATGCTAGGCCAGGTAGGTAGCCACCTACTTTTGCAGCCAGGAATTCCATTAGGATCTCCCAATTCTCTCAACTTCGCAGAGTCTTCATTAAACATTTTAGTAAGGCTTTCTAGTTTTTTAAAAAGCATTCTCAATAACCTCAGGGGTGCCATAACACTCACCTAACCTTTTCCAGACCATGTCTAGCACCGCACTGGGGTTGCGAACATGAATTGATCACAACCTTCTTACACAGACAGAACATTCTTTGTCTTGCCACTTGGCGAGTAAGTTGAGCTCTTCATTAGCTGTAAGGTCCAACCCTTGAATGACACCAACAAAGGCTGACCTCCAGGTTCTTAAATTCTCAGGATGGTCATCAAACCGCACAAGACTTGCATTTACAAATTCGCACCATGCCGGGTATTTAGCAAAGTCCACCATACTGGAGCTTCTGGCTGCTGAAGTGGTGTTCAGTGTATTCTTGCCTGGGGCCTCTCTCTGCCAGTGCTATATGTGAGAATTGGCCACTTGGTGAATTCTTATTCCACGCTCCAAATAAATTTGTAGGCAGCATATAACTAGAAAGTTGGGGTGTTCACCCCATTAGAGGGCTCAATGAATCATTTCAAAGGAATCACTAGCCAAAAGCTGAAATCAGATTGGTTTACTGACATGTCAATCAAACAATTGCAAATGACCGTAAGAACCTGGAGCAAGAGGAGGAGATTTAGATGATTGAGGCCATTTTCATATGTTGTCTTGATAACATTGGCCAATAAGTTATTTTAGTATAGGGCGAATTTTACAGTACAGTACAACTATTAGGCTATTATTTTGGAATTTTTAGTTTGACAATAAGAAAATCACCAACCATAGTAGCTGAATGATTTGGAGGAATGAACTAGAGGTGAATGAACTACAACATATTGGTCTTTCTGGAAGTGCTAGTGTACTGAATGAATGAACAAATGAAACAAACAAATCTTTGAAATGAACTGAAAAATGTAACTTGTTCGCCATCTTTAAGCCCTATTGTAAGAAACAAGGAACTGTACAGTCTCTCCCCCCTCCTCCTTTGTGTCAGCCTACGTATAGATTATATGCACCTGATATCACCATCGGTGGAAGTCACTGCGGTTACACCCACTGAGTGGCAGAATGACTAGCTTACTGAGTAGCAGCGTCAGCGTTCAGCTTGAATACCATGAGAAAACACAAAAAAAGATTTAAAATGGGAAAGAGCTGTTGTGTGCTTGACTGTACAAATAAATTCAACAAGAAATAAGAGTTATCTTTTTACAGACTATTGAAAGCTAAAGAAAAAAGAAACAAATGAATTGTTCCAATTAGCAGAAACAACTGTAATCCAGGTACTGAAACATGGATTTGCAGTTGCCATTTTGTGTCAGGAATGTTCGATTTTTGTTCATGTTATAGCTTGTTTAGTTCAGCTTTTAGCAAAATCATGGTAGCAAGAAATCAGTCACAGCCAAAATATAAATCGACACCATTTTGAATGTTTTTTTTTTTCCTGTGCAGTTTGTGGTGTTAGTTGCACTAAAATCCCTTGTGAATTGTCCAAATAAAGTCAGTATGCCTGGTTGGTTTGATACATAAAATTGCATCAGTTTGGTAGCTAGCTAAAGGACAAGCTGGCTGAATTCATCACTGTGGCAGCAGGGGCGTGGTTGAGCATTGGCTGTAAATGGTGAGGAGGCAGGTTGAACCAGCAGGTAACATTTGGTGAGGTGCACCTGTGTCAAATTAATGACTGTCTATTAATCTGTGTCTCTGTGTGTCTTTCAGACAGCCAGGAATGAGAGAGAGAGCTGTGACATCCAGTGGTGTGTGTGTGTGTGTCTAGTGGATTTACATGTCATTATAAGTCACTGAAAAGTGCCAAAACAAAAAGAACACACCTGTTCTGAAACCCACTTCCAGTTCTTCTGTTTCCCACAAGTTAGAGTTGTTACACTGATGCCAAAACCCGGGACTGAGGAATAAACGCCGCCATGGAGTCCGAACCAGTCAGAGAGCTCCTCCAAATGCTCACCAACAACCTCCAGCACCACGCCCTCGTCATATTGGCAGTAGTTCAGGGCCAGCGTTTCCAAGCCCTGCTCAAAGCCCAAGCAGAAGACTGGCAGGTGATTTGGAGCTGGATCCAGCCCGTGGGTGCTCCAGCGGTCGTCCCTACAGCCAGCATGCCCATCCAGCTGGTCAAGATGGGGCCGCAGGACAACGACAATGCCTTCCTTGAGCTGTTCGAGTGTGTCGCGGAGGTGAGCTCATGGCCAACCTCACAGTGGGCGGCTCGCCTATTGCCGCTCCTGTTGGGGGAAGCCCAGCTCGTGGCTCAACAGCTCCCAGCCACCAACATGCTGGAGTGCCCCAACCTGAAGCGAGCCATCCTATCCTACAGCAGGTTGGCTGCTGCCCGAAAGAGCAGTGCCAGCGCTTCTGCTCATTGGCACATGGCAAAGTGGGCTGGCCGTTTGCATTCGCACAGCAGCTCCGGGATGCCTGCCAACAATGGCTGCTGGCCAACGAGTGCGATGTTGAGTCCATCATCGAGCAAGTGACAATGGAGCAGTTTATTGCCAAGCAGGACATCAGTGTGGATCCAGTGTTACCAAACGACATCGCTGGAGGAAGCGGTCTGGCTGGCCAAGGACCACCTCACAGCATTTCCGGAAGCAGGCACTGTTACAACTTCTCCTCTCTCTCTCTTTCATTTTCTCCTTCTCCTCCTCCCTCTCCTTGCCCCTCCCCTACCCCAGCCCCGTGGAAATGGGGGCCAATTACCCCGAAACCCACTCCTCACACTCGTGTCCATCTTTCATGTTTCTACTCTCCCTTCTCCTCCTGTGTCTGTGCCGCCATTAACCCCCTCTCTCTCCACAGGTGAACTCATCCATGCCCACCAGAACCAAGAGCAAGCCCGGGCAGGTCTGTAAGCATAGAGGGAAGGCAAGGAATCAGCAATTCTGCAAGGAGCTGGGGCTACTGATTCACGTCTCCGCTGCACCACAAGCTTCCCCTGATTGAGCAGGGGTGTACAGGATGAGTATTCAAGGGGGTACACATCAGGCTTTGGCGGATTTGGGTTGCAATCAGACCTCCATACATCAAAGCCTGATTCAATGCGGGGCACTGGGAAATGCACCTTTGGTGAAGGTTAAGTGTGTGCATGGTGATATACACAAATGTCTGCTAATGCCCATCACTATTAACTTCCAGGGAGAGAAATATAGCGTGGAGGCGGCAGTTAGGTCTCAGACACCCTCTGATCCTGGGAACTGATTACCCGGGGCTTAAAACATTAATGAAACAGATAGTAGTGGGTCCTGCAGTAGTATGCCATGGGGGAATCCCACTGCAACGTCAGCTGGGGAGGCGGTTCCAGGGCCGTCTGCGTCAGCACCGCATCATGATGACACAGAGAGTGGGGAGAGCCCTCCTCCCTCTCTGGGGAATCCCTTAGGGGATATCCCATTGGAGCAGGCATATGACAAGTCTCCAAGACACACTTTTGGTCAAGTGAAAATAATTGATGGCCAAATCCTCCAGCCTAACACTGCGCGGTCCTTCCCGTACTTTTTTATTTTTAAGGATAGGCTGTATCGAATGACATACTTTTGTCTTGTATCACTAAAGTAAAGATGACACACTTGTTGGTCCCGAAGAGCCATAGGGAACTTTTATTCCATGCGGCTCATCATAATCCTATGGCAGGGCATTTGGGGCAGGATAAAACACTAAATTGTCTCATGGCCCATTTCCATTGGCCAGAGATTCGTGCCGACGTCCGCAGGTGGCGTGCGGCATGTCACGAATGTCGGCTGGTAAATCCAGCGGCCACACCAAAAGTGCCATTGCGCCCATTGCCATTGATGGAGATTCCCTTCAAAATAATTGGCATGGATCTCATCAGGCCATTCATCATCATCATCAGTTTTCCCTCTGGGCTCACTGTTGGCCTTGGGGCACTCCTGGTGGGGATAATCGAGCGTCCACCAGTCGCATTAGTTCAGTTTTGTCCATCATAGCTCTCCTCACTTGGGAC
>JAOEHJ010000011.1:37093353-37108731 GCA_025447855.1 Potamarius usumacintae
TGGCAGATCCCCTTGACTCCTCTATCCCGAGAGAAAACGGCCTTTTCCACACTGTTTGGATTACACCAATTTGTCACACTCCCTTTTGGGTTATTTGGGGCGCCCGCTACATTCCTGCAGCTCATGGACAGGGTCGTCCGTCCTCACGCTGCCTATGCGGCTGTATATCTCGATGATATAATAATCTACAACCATGATTGGCCGCAGCACCTAGAACATCTTAGGGCCATTCTAAAGTCACTGAGACATGCAGGCCTCACAGCTTAACTGAAAAAGTGTGCAATTGGGTTGGTGGAAGTACAGTATCTGGGATTCCACTTGGGCCATGGGCAGGTGCGTCCCCAAATTAACAAGACTGCAGTGATTATGGCCTGCCCGAGGCCCAAGACCAAAAAGGAGGTGAGACAGTTCCTGGGCCTGGCTATTATTCAGATGTCACCAGCCCTTTAACCAATCTCACTAAAAAGGGGGCTCCAGATCCGGTCCAGTGGACGGAGCAGTGCCAACAGGCGTTCTCTAAGGTAAAAGCTGCACTGTGTGCGGGGGCCCCTTTTGCACTCCCCTGACTTCTCTCTCCACTTCATTTTACAGACTGACGCATCGGACAGAGGGCTGGGGGCTGTTTTGTCCCAGAAGGTGGAGGGCAAGGAGTGCCCCGTGCTGTACATCAGCCGTAAACTCTCAATGTGTGAAAGCAAGTACAGCACCATCGATAAAGAGTGCCTTGCCATCAAGTGGGCGGGCCTTGCCCTCCGATACTACCTGCTGGGGCGCCCTTTCACCCTTTGTTTGGATCACGCACCCCTCCAGTGACTCCACCGCATGAAGGATGCCAATGCGCAGATTACCCATTGGTATCTCGTCCTCCAGCTGTTTAAGTTAGAGGTGGTCCACAGGCCGGGGGCACAGATGGTGGTGGCGGACTTCCTGTCCTGTCGGGGGGGTCTGCTTCAGGCCGGACAGCTCCCCAGCCTGAGTCGGGTGGTGGGGGTATGTGGTAACAGGGGTGTGGCCAAGCGGCAGTTTGTGAATGGAGGGCAGGGTCAGGGAAGGGAAGTGGCTCAGTCATTACACCTGGTGTCAATTAAATGTCTGTGTGTGTGTGTGTGTGTATGTGTGTGTGTGTGTTGCAGGGATGGAGCATAAAAGGAGGAGGAGAGCAGAGAAGAGTCTCTCTCCCCGACCACAACGCATGTGTGTGTGTTGCATGTGTGACTGAGTGAATGAAGCTGAAAAGCTAAAATAAGGAAAATGAAGTGTATGTGAACATCAACTCTCACCTGCCATGCTTCTGTGCTCCACCCACATCAGGAACTGTTACCGTGGTGTTTTGGAAAAGGACCCAAAGAAACAAAATTAAAAAAAGTCAAAAAATTTTCCCAGATCTAAGATCAACTCAGTGTCACCATAAATCCACACTAAACCTCCCTCAATGATACAATAAACACTAAAGCTGGAGCAAGTTTAACACTTACTCACACACTCATCTCATATGACTGCAGGATTATAGAGCACTGTGAGGAAGCTAAAAAAGCATTATAACAGGGAGTCTCTCTCTCTCTCACACACACACACCAGCACTTACAGGCAATATAAAAAGGATTTATTACATCACTAACACCACAGACCTCAAACTTTTGTAGTCCCTGTGGCATTTAGCTCATAATGACACCCTCAGTTCAGCAGCAACTCCCCTAATAACCAATATATCTATTTGTCTTACTCTCTGTCTCTCTTCTCTCTCTCCCCTTGTCCCCCCCATGACATTCAATTAGGTAGGGTTACTATGCCTGAGGCACAAAGGTGCTAGGAGCTGCACTGCACATAACAGATAACTAAGCCTTCAGAGCACTGTGTAGTGCGCGTGCGCACACAGTCATTTTGTAGAACAACTCTAAGTCAAAGACACCTGAGTATTCCAAGAGAAATTCTCCCTCTCCTCACACCCCATAAAATATTCTTACTCACGCGTCCTTGATTAGATACAAGGTACTTGCGTTAAATCAACAACTTTGATCTAAACCTGTGCATGATGTGAAGAGATTTTTTTTCCTCCATAAAAAAGAAAGACGTTGACCCTCACATACTGAGTTTGTAGTTTTTAATTTTTTTGTGGCAGTAATGGATGCAGCGGCAGCTAGACACGCACTGACGTACAGCCTCTGTAACAGTAACTGTGTTTACTGCATAGAACAGCCTAAACACATTTCACTATACTGTAACCTTGTATATATAAACCCTCCCCCACCCACTTGAATTGAATCTGTATGACGTTGCTATTTATCTGACTGGGAATGATGTGTGAAGAACAATTCATTAAAATCCTTCACTGAACCAGAAAAGACATTATTTGATGACCTTTGACCTCATGAATATATTATGAACATTCAAGCTAAACTCCCCTCCTCTTTAATTTTTTTTTCTAAAGTTACTCTCCTGTTAGTTTTGTTAATAATTAACTGCTGTAGTTCTACATTGCGCTGCTCTCCTAAGAACAAGCAATCTACATGTAATCTCACAACTCCAGCCATCACATCATGAACAGTTTTGCACTCAAGTTCCCATCAATGAGCAGTTTATAACTTCAACAAAATGTTAAAATTAAACTCATGTTAAAACTATAATGATTTTCCTGGTTTCACAGTTATACTTTGTGACTATATAGGACACTGTTATAGAAGCAAGTTATTTATAATCATGTTGTCTGTTATCATCCAAATGAAGATGGGTTCCCTTTTGAGTCTGGCTCCTCTCAAGGTTTCTTCCTCATGTTGTCTGAAGGAGTTTTACCTTGGCACTGTCGCCACAGGCTTGCTCATTGGCGATAGATTAGGGATAAAATTAGCTCATGTTTAAAGCCTTTCATTTTCTGTAAAGTTGCTTTGTGACAATGTCTATCATTAAAAGTGTTATAAAAAATAAACTTGACTTATAATTGGCTTAAAAAACACTGCTTAACACAAATGAAAATCCACATACCTGTTGTTATAGCCAATAAAAACATTTGTTGTGTCATGCTGTGCATCCAATCACATTTTGTTAATTTTGGTGCTAATTTATCTGTAAACAGTTGGTGCTTACATGGATGGATGGAGTGAAATTCCATCTTCCTAGAAAAGGCTGGAAAACACTATGAAGATTCTAATCTATAAGATTAGATCATTACATAAAATATGGCACATGCCCAGAAGACAAGCATGGCTTGTTCAGACCCACACTGTGTTCTGTGCTGTGAGCTATTGGCTGCAGAAAGCATGAAACCATCAATTTTTCCATCGATTTTGATGGTTTCATGCTTTCTGCAGCCAGTAGCTCACCGCATAGAACACAGTGTGGGTCTGAACAAGCCATGCTTGTCTTCTGGGCGTGTGCCATATTTTAAGACATTTAGAGACAATTTAAGACATTTTGAGATCATTTAGATATCTTATTTTATCCTCTGCAGTTAACATGACCAGAGAACTCCTTGCCGAATCTGCCACAAATCCTGCATTGAAAAAAAAAATCCCGCTCTCCAGTGACACCATTCAGAGAACACCAGATGTGTCTGAGAACATAAATCAGCAGACAGTCGATGGTCGAAAACAGTCGACTTCAATGGTCACCCACATGCTTCCAGAACTGTCTCTCCCTCAGATCAGAGTAGTTTCTACCTCCGTAGAGAGCCCCCAGTCTGACTCCACAGACAATATTCCGGATTGTTACTTAGACCTTGGAGAAGTCTTCAGTAAGGGGAAGGCCTATGGGTTACCTCCACACAGGCCGTACGATTGCTTGATCGACTTACTGCTAAGTATGTCTCCTCCACATGGTCGTATTTATCCCTTGTCCCAAAAGGAACAGGCGGCCATGAAGGAATATATTCAGGAGGCTCTCAAACAGGGATACATCCGGCTTTCCAAGTCACCTGCATCGGCTGGTTTCTTTTTTGTTGAGAAACGAGGAGGTGGACTGAGGCCTTGCATCAACTACAGAGGCTTAAACCAGGTCACCGTAAAGTATCCTTATCCTCTTCCCCGGTTCCAGCAGCTCTTGAACAGCTTTGACCTGCTAAGACATTCTCAAAGCTCGATCTACGAAGTGCATATAACCTGATCCGAATAAGGAGGGGTGACGAATGGAAGACGGCCTTCAGCATGACTGCAGGGCACTTTGAGTACCAGGTCATGCTGTATGGCCTTTCTTCAGCACCCAGCGTGTTCCAGTGCTTCATCAATGACGTGTTACGGGACATGCTGGGCAAATATGTCATTGCCTATATCGACGATAGCCTGATTTACTCTTCAGATGTCCAGAGTCCCCAGGAACATGTCAGAACCGTTCTCAAGTGACTGTTAGAGGACACCCTCGATGTAAAGGCCGAGAAGTGTGAGTTTCATCTAAACAAGCTTTCCTTCCTTGGCTATATTAGTGACGAAGGAGTGTGCATGTACTCCTCCAAGGTAGCAGCCATCATGTCCTGGCCTACACCCAAGTCTGTAAAGGAGCTCCAAAAATTCCTAGGCTTTGCGAACTTTTATCACCGGTTTATTCGAGGTTTCAGCTCTCTAGCAGGTCCCCTAACCACACTGTTGAAGAAGGGCCCCAAGTGCCTACAGTGGAACTCTGTGACCGAGGAAGCCTTCAGTCGACTTAAGCTTGCATTCACCTCGGCTCCCATACTCCAACACCCTGACCCCAGTAAGCCTTTCATCATGGAAGTAGACCCATCCAACACCAGGGTAGGGGCCATCTTGTCACAACGCTTTGGGGAGAAACCAAAGCTGCACCTCATAGCCTTTTTTTCTAAAAAATTAACTTCAGCAGAAAGGAATTATGATGTAGGGAACAGAGAGCTCCTCGCTATTAAATTAGCCCTTGAAGAATGGCGGCACTGGTTAGAGGGAGCCACGCACCCCTTTGTCATCCTCACGGAGTACAATAACCTCGAGTATCTCCAAAAAGCCAAGAGGCTAAACCCCAGGCAGGCCAGGTGGGCATTATTCTTCACCCAGTTCAATTTCTCAATTTCTTTCTGTCCAGGTTTCAAAAACACCAAGGCAGATGCATTATCCAGAACTTTCAGTCCTTCTCAACATGACTCTAGCTCTCATCCCATCACACTGTTTCATGCAATCCATCACCTGGGAACTGGACAAAAAAAATAAGCAAGTCAGCTCATCACCTGGGCTCACTCATCTCCCACCACTGGACATCCCAACAGCTGACGTATTCACCAAATGCTAAGAAACAGGTACTGGTGGGAGAACATGTCTGAAATCAATCATTTCATCGCCTCATGCTCCAAATGCGCCCAAGCAAAGGTCCCGAGAACCCCCCCACCACCAGCAAGTTATGCCCTCTACCAATTCCACAAAGACCCTGGTCACATCTGGCGATTGACTTTATCACAGATCTCCCACCCTCTCAAGGGAATACCACCATAATGGTAACTGTCGATTGATTCTCAAAAGCTCTGAAACTCTTCCCTTTACCTGGCATCCCCACAGCTTCTCAGACCGCTGAGCTGTTCTTGACCCACTCTTGAAGCAAGAGTTTCATGCCCAGTATACTAACAAGCCAGCACCCAGAGGGAGAGATCATCCTAGAAAGAGTGTAGCTCCCGGAGGTAGCTCCTCAGGGGTGTGGGTGTGTGTGGGGTGTGTCCTGTCAGTAATCCTGGTGTGAAGGAGCAGACTATAAAGACTCAGGACTACAACTCCCATGACACACAGTGCCCTCTGTCCCCAGCCTACTGAACTACAGCTGTCATGCATTTCCTTAATCACCGCTTCCGCTATTTAAGCCGCTTATTCACACCACTCCAGTGCAAAGTATCATCCTGCCATTTCAGTAAATACCAAGCCTTGTATCTTTTCTCCATTTTCGCTCTTTGTCTTTTCCACATCACGTTGTCCGCCTATCGCCTGACCCTTGCTAGTTTACCGACACCGATTTTCAGTCACACGTTTTGGCTTTGTTGAAAGTCTCCTGATCTGCTCCCTCCACGCGTACATCAGTAAGTGCCTGCACTCTCACAGCTTCCAGGATATTATCTAGTGATAGTGCTAAATTATCTTGGTTTTACTTTTGAAAATGCCCTCATTCCCTCACTGTAACTGAAATGCATGAATGTAGCATGAAATCAGATCAGTGACTTTGGAGCACACCATCTACAGGGTGTCACTGATAGTTTCCCTGTCAACCACCCCAAACACAAATGAATATGAATACTTGGATTGAACAGTTAATACATTCTAAATTAATCTGAACACAGAGATTTTCAATAAGCAGAATATTTTTTAAGAAAGCTTGCCAGAAAGCTTCAGACTAGGTTTGCACGTTGGGACTGTGATCTTGAAAGATGGCGGGCGAAACCCTTTCACGAGTATGAAGTTTTTTCCTTTTTTTAATGTTTAATGTTGAGCTTTAAAGACTAGCTTGCTGAAGCTCGTTGGAAGGGTTGTGTTCAGTTCAGTTCATTCCCGTAACCGCATTGCGGTCATAGGGAGGTATGAGAGATGCTGACATAGCTGTCTATGTCATGGCAGATGCTGTCATTGCTGGCTTTCTCCACTTTGGGCTGTCCTTGACTTCACACAGTAGGCTGTTCATACCCTGAATTGTCCAAGCCTTGACATCGTCTGTCCAGCGTTTCTGTGGTCGGCCTTGTCTTCCTCCTTCGACTGTTCCCTGGAGGATTGTTTTGGGCAAGGAGTCATGTCTTGCAATGTGCCCAAACCACTGAAACTTCCGTCTTTTCACCATTGAGAGCAGGGGTTCTTGTGGTCCTGCTAAGGTGGTGACTTGTCCTCTGACATACTCATTGGTCTTATTACTCATTGGAGAATTTGCTACAAAACTACAAATACAAGATGTTTGCATGATTTAAAGCAGAGGTGCTGAATTTGTTCTTTGGGTGATTGTATATTTAATATTTAAGGCTAAACCAAAAGAAACTGCTTTCCAGCATGGTGATAATACTGCAATATACTGTAGCTAATGAAAAGCTCCACGACTTTTCCAAAAATGTCATGGATATTTTCGAATTTTAATGAAAAAGAATTTTCCAGTAATTTGGCTTATTACACTCGATCAAAAAGATGGCGATAAAATAAATGATTTTTAAATATAAGTGTTCACTAAAAACTAAGCCAAGGATTTTAAGCAAAGGCCCACTTTTCGAACATTTTAACGGTTAATCAGATATTACCTCTGAACAAAAATGCTGCCAGACATCTTAAAGCCAATCTATATGGCTGTTCACGGTGAGTTGCTGTGTGTCGCTGAACAAATGTTTTAATGCTTTTTATCAGATCAGGCCACTTAGGGAGTGGGTCGATGGTCCACTCTGACTGATGGGTAATGTCATTAGCTCTGGCTGCGATTGGCAGATGCAGCTGGACTGAGGCATCCTGGGATTGATCGACCTCCTCCAGCAGTGCTCTAATGCTAGCCGATGTAAAATCACTCATTTGTTTATGAAATATTGATATTGGCTGATATCTTTTCCTGGAGTAGGCCTGGCTCGGAGATGAATTCGGGTAGAGATTAGGAAATTCTTTCCCCTTCTATGCTCTTTGTTACATCCTTTGTATTTTGTCAAACATTTTAAATAGAAACACCCACATACTCTTCAAGGAAGTGGTCAAGTCAGTGAAGGACAGAGAGAGAGAGAGAGAGAGAGAGAGAGATCTACAATAAATGTGCGACTAGCGCCATCTGCCCCCAGAACAGACACAGTTACAGCAGTATCTTCTGCATAAAGGGGGAAGGAGGACATGTAACAATTGATCAGGTGGACCAGAAAAGCGCAGGTTCTCCCACAGTGGCATTGAGGCTTAAAGTAAACCACAGCAAAACCTTTATCAGAGATAATAGCTTTCCAAATCGATAGTGCCAACCAGGACAGAAGCCACTCAACCACTAATGAATACAAGAATTTCCACTGGCTAAGCTTTGGGTTTCTACCCAGAAGGACCACTTTGAATTGTTTGACATCATAATACAATAAAACTGAGATTGTATAGCCTGTACAGTGTGGTCAGTCATACTGAGTGTATGTGCGTGTTTGTGTGTGTAAAAATAAATTACACAGAAGTATTTTGAAGCAATAATAATAACCTATTATGAGTAATATTACACTTTCATTAATTCCTAAGCATATGCATGTCTTTGTTTATTCTAGTAATTTTGACAAAAATGGACTGGACTTCACATAAAATATACTGGTTCAGACTTTAATACTGTAGTTTTGATGATACTGATTTACAGTAATGCTAGCTCAAGCCCTTATTCTAGCTCTTTTTACTGGTGCAAATGATGGATGGTCCCCTAGCTTTCCATCTCAGCAAGCTTAATGTCCAGCGTTATTGAGCTGAGTTCAGCATTCTCTGCCTCATCTGCTCTGCACCAACAGACCTGCATGGTGGGAAACGCTGACTTGTGTGCAAATCCCATAATTAAATTTAACGTGGCTTTGAGTGGTGTACATGTCCACGGCACAAACTTAACAGCAATCGTGGTTTGTTAATAGTGATATTGTGTAACAACAGGAAACAGAAAATGCAATTATGTGTACCGTGTATCATTCTGATATGTAGTGACAGCAGATCAGTTTCTGAAGTTATGCTAATTAAATTAGGCCTATTGTGAGTTGTTTTTGTCTTACGATGAAAGCGTACATAGACTGTAGAATTCCTCAGGGTTCGGTTTTATTCTTGTAATCAGTCCAGAGTTTGCAGTAGGACAAGGAAACCTGGATTGAAGTTGTCATGTACTGGATCTGTTCATAGCTGATATCTTTTATGCTCTCTTTAAGATCTATATAGGCCATCCTGACACAGCAGTCCTGCACTGAATAAATAGGGCAGCACTTTGGCAGCCGTATGTAACATCTAAAGCTATATTTCTCACTATATTGTTCAACAAAATGCTTAGTCCACAAGATGTTCAAAACTGCACTAATTGCGGACTGTGGAAAATAGCCAATGGACTCATAAATACACAACACACTGCAATACATAATGATCAAAATATGTACCCTAGTACAGGATACTTATAATGCACTATGCCCTTTAAGTATGACAGGTGACCTTTTGTCTCACAAGTCAGACTTCTAGTTTGTGCTTAAACATCTAGTACTTTTTGTAAATAAACCTTTCCAAGAGCCACCTATTTTCTCAGGAAGGTACTGCTTGGTTGACATTGCAAATGGACAAATACATTTACTCAGCAGTTTTTTTCCCAAACGAGTCTCTGGAATAAAATTTGGACACTATAATCTTTTTTTTTTTTTAAATACAGAATCTAAGAGGCTTACTATGTTACAATGTTCAAGAGTTTATTTTCTTTTCAGAAACCAGAGCTTTAAGCTACATGTGAGAACAGAGAGCTGATTCCAAGATGCTGAAGCTTGTGACCAGAAAAGTGCACATAAAGAGACTGATGCTGAGACTAGGTGGCCTGTATTATAGTGGGTAATGGGCAAATGGTAAGGCATGTGATTTATTGTGACTACATCATGATTTACTAGTACCATGTAGTGTTGTAGACAAGACCATCTAAACCAAGACCAAGTCATGACCAAGACCAGAGTGTATCGAGACCAAGGCAAGACCAAGACTTTGAGGGGTTAAGACCAAGATCAAGGCAAGGCGAGACCAAGTTGAGA
Source organism: Potamarius usumacintae (assembly GCA_025447855.1). Taxonomy (NCBI): domain Eukaryota; kingdom Metazoa; phylum Chordata; class Actinopteri; order Siluriformes; family Ariidae; genus Potamarius; species Potamarius usumacintae. The sequence continues at coordinate 37,103,006 of JAOEHJ010000011.1, forward strand.
CCAGGACCAGAGCAGTGGGTGTGACAGTGCGGGGGAGGGGTGACAGCCATTTATCAGTTTAAAAAAAAAATCATATTAGCAATGAGTCACATTATTGGTTGCATTTGAAGCATGAAGTTTTACATCCAATCACAGTTAACAAATAAATCAAACAATGCACAGGCAATTTAGTGAAATCCCCATAGTTGTGGTCTTGCTTGGTCTTGAAATAAAATCCCAAGTCCTCCATGTCTGAGACTGAGACAAGACTAAATAAAAATGCCCTTGATTCCAAGACAAGACCGAAATCTTCAAAAAGTGGTCTCAAGACTGGTCTCATGATCAAGACCAATCTGAAGTACTGCAACACTAGTACCATGAATTCCGTTCCCTAACTTGTTGCACTACATGGTGCTCTCAATTCTCAGATGTAGCACTAGGATGCCATTTTATGATTAAAATAGCACGAATGGTTTCCTCTCCAGATTTAGACTAACAGATCTTCAAGAAATCTTGTATTTATCAGGGGCAGCTAAAGAAATGCCAAAGTGCATGCTGTGGTTAATTACAAACATGTAGATTATGACTTTGGTATTAAGACAAGACAGTGATTAGCATTATGAATGTAAGTTAAGTAAAGAAGGTAGGCTAAATCTGTTGGAATGGCATATACAATCATATCTGGCTAAATGCTATGTTTTTACACACATGATTAAAAGTGTCAAATGTATAATGAACACAAATCAATCAATAAGGCATGTAGTTTCATCTATTGGTCTTGTTGCTAATCTGAATGCACACAGATGGCCACATTCTTATGTCTCTCCCAATAATGGCAGTCTTCAGGGAAGTTCCAAGCTGCAAAGCTCTGTTTATGACGGCTGACAGCATGGACCATAAAACCAGACAGCTGTTTCTCCAGATTCTCCACCACAGCTTTGGCATCTCCCTTCTTAGCAGGACCGTCCATCAACTGCTGGATGTTATCCTTGGGAACAGGCTGTGGATTACTGCAGTAGGACACGACTACATTGGTGTCGTTTACCTGCAGCACATCAAACCAGTTCTGTCCTAAAACATGCTGGAAGTTGTCTCCAGCACGCCAGTTGCGGTAGCTGCTTCCTGAGTGGTTAATAATGCGGACAGACCACCTGACCCAATCATACTTTCTCACCAGGAAACTGAGCAGCTCCTGGGCAGTGTCTTGGAGACTCCCTCCCCCTTTCTCCTGGACCAGCCTCTGGACATCCAGATGGGCCTGCTCTGCAAATGAATTCACACATTCTTCAATGACTGCCTTCATCTTGGTCTCGACCTCTTGGATTCTCTTGCTCCATTCAGAGATCTTCTCCTGCTCCATATCCTCCCCTTGAGTGAGGGCACAGTGACCTAGCAAGACAATCAGCCCCAGGCAGAAGAGTTCCTTCATCCGGACACAGAAATCTTCAAGGACTCTTCTGTTCCGAGCCTCATATCTCTCCACCACATCCAGGATGGACTCTCCGAAAGTGTTTGTGCCCATCATGGCATCATACAGCACATAGAGGTTCCTCTCTCCTCCCGTCTTGCTAAAATGATCCAAGAACAAACGCCTTTTGACCTCCTGAAACTGGGGCTTGGCTTCCAAGATGTCAAGATATTTGCGGAACTGGTTGCGTAGGTTCTCCTCCACGGAAAAGTACTGTGAATCAACACGTCCTTTCTGTATCTCATGGGTGATGTCTTCAAGCTGGGACGAGATCACGTCAAGCCTATTCCTCACGACTAGGAACTGCTCCTTGACATAGGACACCTCCTTACTCTCAACATTGTCCAAAGCTAGCTTGAGGACTGGAGCAGCAGCTTCGCACAGGGGAAAAATCTCTCCAACCGTGCTTGCCAAGACTTCAGCTCCTCTCTCGAACAGCTCCATAACAGCCTCGATTGCCTCCTTCTTCTGTGCCACCACTTTCTCCAGTGGATTGGGCATGGCTAAAATCATCAACCAAGCAAAGACCATTAGGAACATGCAGTCCTGAAAACCATACTGTCACAGAGATTGCGACTTCACCCTGAATTATCAATAACATAATATATTCCTTAATTTTTTTTCTTTGGAAACATTCAGAATTTTATGTGATGGCATGATATAGTACTCAAGGAAGGGACAAGGAAAAATATCCAAAATATCTACAAGTCAACTTGTTTCTTTAGCATGTCATTTCTATGGTGTGGATGGAATGGATGGAACCAAATTCAATGTCAGTATTATAAACATCCAAAAGCTACTAATTTAATATGACTCATCAACTGAATTTTGTATTAGCAATCAGTTTTTCAAACAAATAAAAATAGAAAGAAAATAAAAAATAAATAAATAATGACGCATGGAAAAGCCAGCTTTCATGGTGGCTGGGAAACGTGCTATTTTTAGCTCGCTCTATCAAAAAAAAAATTAAAAAAAAAATTAAGACAACCCAATGAAAACTAATATCGGAAAAACGAATCGAATTGATTGCACATTTTTAATGATCCTTCCAGGTAAAATTCGAGGGCCCCTTGCAAAGAGACACACCTTAAAATACACTTAAAGTCAAGTGCAAAGATAGTGTGAAAATAAAGGTGTAAGGATACAGATGTCAGTACCTGGAAATGATGAAGATTCACAAATTCTTCAAGAGGAGCCTTTGGGTAAACGTTCCAACCAAATTCACCAAAATGTCCCTCAAGTTTTCCAGATTTAGTCGTGTGGTGATGTTAAAGCATCAGCTGAGGAATAATGCGTCTGGAGAAAGAAAGAGAGAGAGAGAAAGAGAGAGAGAGAGAGAGAGTCGTGCGCGCTGAGCCATGAGCCATTTTTGGGAAGCCCTGCATTCATGACAGTCGGGTAAAATCCCCTTCTACTTAATTACACCTGACTAAACCACGATGCCTTATTATTATTTTTTTTAAATGTCTACTTCATAGTTTTTATGTGAAATAATCTCTTTTAGCTGTGTCGTGATCTTTGGAGAGGAGAAAATTTACGCATGGTGCGCAACATTTATCTGATCCACCGGCTGCATTTACATTGACAATATTCCCACCATTACAAAAGGTGAGTGCTTTATAAATTATTTATGCATATATAATATCAGATGGATGAAGTCATAATTTACAGCATGCTTTTTTTATAGGGTTAGGAATCGTTGTAATTATTCATTCTGGCTGGATATTTTGGAAAGGCTCGAGCTGATATACGAGTCTTCCCTTTTACTTTTACTTTTCTTTCCCTCATTACTCTTGATCAGGAAGAAATAAAATACGACTAAAATTAATTTCTAAATATTGTGTTAACATAAAGGTCACGCCTCAATTATTTATTGAACCTGCTGCAGGGACTAGTCTCATCACCATGGCCTCGATACGTAGCCTTCTGGAGAACAGAAGCACAGGACAAGCAGGCTTATAAATCTCACTGAGAAACACTGAATACGGTTTTAATTTGTTGATAGACATGAAATTGTGTGACTTGTATTATTGCAGTTATAGGTCTACTGTATATATCAGCCTTGCATTGAAGAAAGATTGTTATCTGAATAATGTTAAGAACCTTTAAAAGCTTCGCATATAATGCATGAAATATCAGGAATTAATCATTCTTATGAAAGACATGATCCTACACCTGCTACCATACTAATCAGTATTTTCAAATATGACACCACCAAATTATTTGACATTCGCTTTAGTAAATTAGTCTGGGGATTTAGACGTCACTTTATTCTCTGTGATTTTGCATCAGCATCAGTAAATCAGCATTTCTTGGAAAAACAAACTTTTTTTTTAATATCTCGATTATAGCTTTCAGTGTTTAACCTGAGGCCCCTAACGTGGTTTTACTCACTTTGCCAGGAATGTTAGAGGGGTTTAAAGTGTGCTTCCGAGCTGTGAGAATGGTTATCAGGGTTTTGCTTTGTTGTTTTTTGAATTACTGCAGGTTGAAATTGTTTGGTACTTTGTGTACTTTGTGCAATTAGCCTGGCAATTTGTCAAGTTTCAATGAAGCATTTTCTCTTCCTCAAAACCCATGGAGCTGACTCATATATAACTGGCCGCTGTTGGGAAAGCTTTTCAGAGAAAAGTAGCTAACATTGATTTGTATTTTGAAAAGAGTGGCACGGTGGTGCAGTGGTTAGCCCTGTCACCTCACAGCAAGAAGGTTCTGCATTCAAACCTTGCAGCCAACTGGGCTTTTCAGTGTGAGTTTCCTCAAGGTTCTCTGTTTTTTCTCCAACAGTCCAAAGACATGCAGACTGGGTCAACTGGCTACTCTAATTTGCCCATAAGTGTAAATGGCTGTCTGTCTCTTCATGATATATTAGCAACCCTGTCCAGGGTTTACCCTGTTTCTGGCCTAATGTCAGCTTGGATTGGCTTCGGCTCATCTGTGACCCGCAGTGGATAAGTGGAACAGAAAATGAATGAATGAATGAATGAGGACAGAAGAGTTAGAATAGTTTGTAACTTAGTCTTATAGAAAGAAGTCGTCTTTGGTCATGGCGCCACGAACTACACTGTCAGAAATAAGGATACAGTAGGAGTCCATTTCTGTCCCTCAAGGTACAGTCTACACTAATGTACCCCTAGGGCTCATTATTGGATCTCAAGGTAACTAAGTGTACAGTTTTAGGGCCAAAAAGGCACATATATGTTCCCCAGCAGTATATATATGGTACAAATACAGTAAGTACCTTAGAGGGTCCTGCCTGAGTGACAAGCTGTTGTACCCCTAATGGTACAGGAATGTACTTTATTTTCTGAGAGTGTAGTTGTTTACACATTTATAAAACTCTTATTTCTATCAAAGAACACAGATGGAATAACTTGCTTTTATTATTGTAAATATCACCAGGAAGAGAATTTAAAAATGAAAAACAACAAAGTGTGCACAGGTGGACAAACAGGAGTGATCAGGGATTGGTCATTGGAAAAAATGATGATCAGTGATTGGGTATTGGGAACAATGGTGATCAGTGATTGGTTATTGGTAACAATAGTGATTGGTGATTGGTTAATAAGAACAATAGTGATCAGTGATTGGTTATTGGTAACAATAGTGATCGGTAATTGGTTATTGGGAACAATAGCCATCAGTCATTGGTTATTGGTAACAATAGTGATCGGTGATTGGTTATTGGGAACAACAGTGATCAGTGATTGGTTATTGGGAACATTGATTTACACAAGTACAAATCAGCCACGTTTTACACACTGGTGGTGAGTCAAGTAAACTTTTTCTCTCAATTCATATAACCAGCAGCTGCGATGTGAGCTGGAGCGCCATATCAAGACAATCGCTTCTGTCTCAAAAAGATTTATAATTAGCCTCTTTTCCGAAATAAAGTTGCCAAAGGGGTCTAAAAAAAGTCACCAAATCAAGAGACAAAGTCTCTGTTAAGTGTGACACTATGGGAACTTTTTTACACTAATTTATCCTATCATGCACTAGTGAAGGGGCGGGGCTTGTTCCTGAGCCAACCTGGCTATGACTGATGATGGCAGAGGTGATTATCTACTTAATGACCTGAGCACTGGACACAATCCAGCAATACATTGGATATTTTTACATTATTTTTAAAAAGACTTTGTAAACGTTGAATGTCTGAAGTTTGGATGGCTGATTCTGATTCTATAGATTGATATGTGGGTCCATCTATCCATCCATTATCTGTAGCTGCTTATCCTGTTCTACAGGGTCGCAGGCAAGCTGGAGCCTATCCCAGCTGACT
>JAOEHJ010000011.1:37758276-37772443 GCA_025447855.1 Potamarius usumacintae
ATGGAATTTTGAAACTTCCACATCATTGCATTCCGTTTTTATTTACAATTTGTACTTTGTCCCAACTTTTTTGGAATTGGGGTTGTAAGTCAGGTGTATCATCAATGTTAAAGCAGTGCTGACTAACAGACCACAAGTCATCTTAGACTGAGAGAGCCTGGTGCCTGGGACACTGATATCAGCCTCTTCAGTGATACTGAAAGTCATTGCAGTGTTGCCCATTCCCATTATTCCCATTATTCCCATTATTCAGGTGAATTTGAAGGAAATTATGCACAGGCTTTACTTTGAGTAAACATATTTGAACACTATATAACATTTTCTCACTCATCATTCTGAAAATGTCTCTGAAATATCTCATTTTAGTGTTATGAATGTTAATTAGGTCCACCTTAGAACAAATATTGACCTACGATTAAATTAAATTTAGATTTTTCTCAGATTGTACTCAAATGGACTTTGCGGGATTTGGAAATCAACCCTTCAAATACATTGTTCCTGATCAGGCTACTGTCTGCACTAATGGACATGAAAATAAGGCCAACTGTGTTAATTTGGCGAGCCAGACAGTTATTTCTACCACTAAAACCATCAGTGGAGCATGTTTATATTTTGTGCTTCTCAGTGCACACTTTTTATTTATTTATTTATTTATAACAAATGACCAGATTCTTAATCAGATTCTCAACTGCACTGATGGGCAGGAAAGTAGGGGCTTGATATTGAAATTTGGCGAGCCAGCCAGTTTTACAAACTCTATGTTAAATCTAAATGTCACTGAATTAGAGGAGAGGAGTTGATTTGATTGCGTATCCCTGAACCAGACCATTTAATATATTTATTCTAACTCCAACACTTTTTCAGTTATGCCACTCTTGACTAGACGACCCACTGTGCTGATGGTCACGAATAGACAGAACCCTTATGGCATGGATGTCAGCGAGCCAGCCAGTTATTCTATCGCAAAACAATGCGACATCTTAAAATATACTCTAACTCCGCCCCTCTTTTCCAATTACACCATTCTTGACCAGGTTATCGCCTGCGTTAATGGTTATAAATACAGTATGTGGCCCTTATAATATCGAACATCATGAAAATACAGCCCTTAAGGTGAAATAAAAGCTATAAACATTAACATATGGCCCATTCTATAATTGCAGCTACATTTCAAGTGTTGACTCTGTCGTCAGCTCCGTTATCGTTAAACTGGGCAATCCATGAACAGAATCGATGATAACAGAGTTGACATTTCCCACCATTTTGTGTCTTAACTCCACGTGCTAACCTCAAACTAGCGACCAGACAGCATGTATAAAAACATAATTTTATGGATTTTAATCATATTATTGTTTTTTAAAAAAAAATGAGTAAGAGATTCACTCCAATATTGCAATAACAGATTTGCTGAATAATTAATCTGCTGTTGTTGGATCCTCAATATTTTGTTCAAATTAATGAGAGAAGAAACAGAACATACCTCACTGCCTTTCTGTAGTTTCCCGCCAGAGGAAGTGACATCACTCAGTGCAGGTGTCATGCATATTATTAAAAGTCTTTGTGGATTTTATATGGTTTTATAACAGAGTCAACAGAGTTGACAAGAACATTAGGACGCATAAAAAATATATATTTTTTTATTACTGAAATTTCATATAATACAGAAAATAGACTTTCTATGCAATTGATTTTATAACAGTTAATAGAATAAGCCCCAAAAACAGATTGTTAGACTGAATCACTTCCTGTTTGTTGGAGTTGAATGGGTGACTCAGGAGTCGAAGACAGCCAATAATGTGTGGGAGGGGTTGGAGTCATTTAGTTCATGTTTTATGGATAAATTGGGTCTAAAATGGACATCAAGCATCGCTATTGGTGAAGTTTGTCATAATTTGCATTATTGCTCAAAACTGATTCAATAAAGATTGTGGAAAATAACAAAAGGTTTATCTTGGAGATGCGAAATGTACCCCGAATTCTAGAATGACCCATAAACCTTTGGTTCATGGATGTAATTAACAAATATATACTGCAGTATACAGTGTATAGTTGTTGTTTTTTTTGCACTCTTTCCACCACTGGCATGTATCGTATCAGAAATGAGTGAGTGTGAATAGTGTGTGGGGTGTGTGGCATGTGTCATCCATAAGAATAAGAAAACAAGAGCATAAGTGCATGCCATTGTGACAATAATGACAGAAATGCACTTCACAAATGAGAAAAACATTTAAAAACATCAGTCTGGACCCCGAAGGCAACAGCTGAATGGGATGGAATGGGAGACGTGAGTGCTGAGCGTGGATGTTGGAGGGTTGTTTTTTTTTTAGGACTGTAAAGCAAATGTGTCATGTATAGCAGTAAAATTGTTAGCATTGAATCAAATAAAGGTCGCTGTCGGACTGCATGAAAATCAAAAAATGGACATCGATGAAAAAAATTAATCTGGAGTAGAGGTATTCGTCTTTGATGGAATATTAGTGTTATTGTTATTGATAGATTATAGTTACTGAATGTATGTCGTAATTATTGTTTGAGGTGAGATGCACTTACAACTTATAATAATGACTGTTTTTAAAGTGTGAACTTTTTAAAATTCTTATTCCTATTTTTGTGAATGCACACTGGTTTGTGAGGATGAATGCTGCACACACACACACACACACACACACACACACACACACAGGCCAGATGTGGTTGGTTGGTCGGTTGGTTGGTAGGGTGGATGGTGATGGGTGGCTCACACTCAGCTGCTTCATTACCTGTGCATTCGAGGAGGGACGGGCGCGAGACGGGGCTGCACTAGGATGGATTGCCGCCTCCCCTAAGAGAAATCACCGTATCTCATCAACACAAGGAGAGGTGTGTAAGAGAGAGAGAGAGAGAGAGAGAGAGAGAGAGGAAGGTGTGTGTGTGTGTGTGTTTGTTGTGATGGTAGGTGAGTGAGGGTTTAGGTGTGAATAGAGTAAACAGGAGGACGTAGAGGAAGTGAGGAAAGTGTCTCCCGGTTTGGGTTCACACACACACATACACACACACACACACACACACACACACAAACACATAAATACACATACATACAGTAGATACGCCATATATATATATATATATCTACACACACACCAAGTCATACACACACAGTTCAGATAACTGACACAAAAAGGCACACAAACATAAAAATACTGACATCTGTAGGAAAAAAAAGGAACACGCTTGTTAAAAAAGTAAATTATCATTCTGTGGTCAAGTACCAGCCAGCATGCTGGAAAAGATGAACTCAAATTTCAAATAGGGATCATACTCAGTTCTCCAGACTTCAAACTTCAATAAAAAGCCATGCGACACCTACAAGGCATGCACTCGAGCATATCTGCATGCCATTCCTGTCGAGGTAGTTGAGGAAAATAGAAGAGTTGATCAAAGCAGGAAGAAAAGAGACAAGTGTTGAAGAAAAGATACTTGAAATCAGCAAGGGCTGTAGGAGATCTACATTATTTGTCACAGTGGTATTGTGGTACCACTTTCACGAACATATAAATGGAAAAAAAAAAAGCCAGTACACAACTCAGCCACAAGTTCACTTCATTCACATAGCGAATATTTAAAACCTAGCATGGAAACATACTGTAGCACATGCAGAGCAAAGCTGTTGAGCTCAATCATGTGGGTTTATGGAAATGATGATGGAAGCGCTTGGTTGTGTTGGCTAAATGTGTGCCGATTCTCACTGTGACTCGAAAATGGTCTCACAAAGATATACAATGAAACTTAGGTTGTGTTTCTGTCCGAACTCTGGGACATTTGGTAAGTTTCGAGAAGTGTGAAAGCTGTTTTCGTGCCCCAGAGCAGCCCTCAGATCTGAGCCCTGGACCTCTTGGAAACAGTCGTCGGGGTTTCGCTTGAACTGTACTCTGATGTAGTCTGCGTCGTGTGTGGAAGCTATCTGGTCTCAGCACCTCATGCCGAATAACATGATTGGATCAACTTGTCATGTTAGGTACATCCTGTTTCTACTTTCGTGATCCCAGGATAAAGATTTGTTACTGCCAGCAGAGGAGACGGACTGTTATTGATGCATAACACCAGAGTTTCATAGGACTGGAGTGCTGATTTGTGGTACACCGAGAACATCAAGAAAAATGCATGTCTCATGATATGCATGGCGGACTTCTTATAAGAGAATGCCTCCTCATTTGCAGGTATTCCTGCATGATGACATAGACTGCATCCAAAAATCACTGTTCTTCACGGCTTGAGTGGTGGTACCGAAGGACAATAATGTGAAAGCAATTGCAACCTGCAAGTATGCGCCCCACCTCTGACAAACAAAGGTGTAGACTCAAGTATTCAGATGAAGCGTGAAAACTTGTTTGGTAGACATCTCATAATGGATGGCAGCTTATCAACTGAAACAAAATCCCAGCAAGACTGAGCCAGGGGAACTCTTGAATCACATACAACCCTGGGGTAGTTCTGGACAACCAGCTATCCTTCTCTTCTCATCCTGCTAACTGGGCTTGGTCATGTAGCATTCTACTTTACAACAACATCATCAACGTCCGGCCATTTCTATCACTTAGTTCCTTGCATTCTCAAGAATAAACTACTGGAACTCACTGCTGGTAGGTCTTCCCCCCACATTGGATCCACTGGATCTCCTACATTATCCCATTGCCTCCAGTGGATTCCATTATATTTAAAACAATTGTGCTTCCCTGCAAAGCCAAAACGGACCCCTGACCTATCTGAAGACACTACGCAAACCCTGCTCTGAAGCATGTTGACTTCAAACCCTTAAACATTTCCACCCACAATCCAATGGACATGCTGAGGATTCCAACCAGGACAGTCTTGCACTGTGTTAGCCCACAAGGAATTAGATGTTATTCTTAGCAAAAATGGACCACAATTTGTTCACCGACTTGTCAAAATCTTGGATTTCTGGCCTTCTTTACCAAGTCAGCAACCTTTGGTATTACTACCTTCTTCAGGACCATGAGCTGGTCAAATGATTAGCATGTCTGCCTCTCAATTGGGAGATCGCAAGTTACCAAACACCATTGTAAAAATGGTACCTACTACCGTCTGGCAAGGCATGCTGCAATACAGATGCGAGTGGGGAGTCAAACTCTTGCGGTTACCAGAGGACTAGCCCCCCACTGTGACCCTAACTATGTAATTATAGGCTACGAAACGGAGCTTGGCGGTACCAAACGCACCATGAATGGTGCGGGAAAGACTTTGACTTTGAGTCATAGTGAGCAAACATGCTATAGGTCAGTTTGATTAATAATTAAGTAATTAAAATTAGGTATATATCTGAAACATGAGCATAGGTTGTTGTGAAGAACACTTTAGAATATCCATAACTTTTACATACATATTTACCTCTGCCAACTTTGTTGGAGGAGGTTATGTTTTTGCCTCCATTTGTTTGTTTGTCTGTTCCCAAAGTAACTCAAAAAGTAGTGAACGGATTTGGATGAAATTTGGAGGGAAGGTGAGCCATGGACCAAGGAACAATTGATCCAATTTTGATGCAAATCCAAATATGTACGTAGATCCAGGATCCAAACATGTATGTGGATCCAGGATTTTTCTTTTGTCTCTTCTCAACGTAACTCAAAAAGTAGTGAACAGATTTTGACGAAGCTTGGTGTACAGCTTTAGTATTATTCTAAGTTCCAATGATTTGATTGTGATGTTGATAATGTGTGGCTTATCTGAGGTATCCACTCTACCGAGTGCCTTTCTAGTTGTAAATGTAATACTTGTGGACACAAATGGATATTTCTTTTGAGAAGTCTTGGAATCATCATTACATGAAAACTTACAAGAATATTACAAGGTTTTGGAGAATTTGGAAAGGAATCTAAACCTTGAAAAGATCTTGAAGTTGTGTTTTTGGCATGGGATGGTGAACACACAATACACTTGCCATTCAAGTGGTTAAGATTGTGAGAACACTATTGCTAAGCAACTGGGACATACAGTATTGACACTGAGCTTAGGTAGTTAAGCTAACAGCTGAGGCAACTGATTTAGCTGGCTCGCATGTAGCTAGTAAGTTGTTTATACAAATACAAAAGTTACAGTGGAAAAACCGAACAAAACCATCAGAACTATCAATATTTCCCTCAGCTTTGTTGCTAATTTACTCAGAAAAGACACCACATGATTCCAGTCATACACTGTGTATTACACTTAGCATCAAGACTAACTGAACTAATCTGGGATACACCATATGAATAAACACAAGTTTTGCTTCAGAATTCACAAAGAATTTAAAGTCGGAAAATACAAAATTTCAAAATGAAAGTCATTATTATTGGGATGTTCATGTGGAATCTCCTCAGTGAAGTATCAGATTGGAAATGCTAAGGCTGTCTTTAGTCTCCCTTCATGCATATCACAAGGAAATTGAACCTGGAAACTGTTCAGTTCAGGAACATTCCAGAATATGTCCAGATTTTACATTACATTACATTAACAGCATTTAGCTGACGCTCTTATCTAGAGTGACGTACAACGTACCCAGAGCAGCCTGGGAAGCAGTTGGGGGTTAGGTGCCTTGCTCAAGGGCACTTCAGCCACTCCTGCTGGTCCAAGGAATCGAACCAGTGACCTTTTGGTCCCAAACATGCTTCTCTAACCATTAGGCCGTGGCTTCCCTGTAAAAATTTTAATTTTACTACCACCTGACTGGACTTTCAAACTGGAAGGTTTTTTTTCCCCAGAACCTTCTTGTGACATGAATTAAACAAGAGTTTGAAGACAACTAAGCTGCTCAACCCGCAACTGCCACAACCCCCAAGAGAAAAGAAACTGTTGTCAAATTAAATGAGTTAATTAGTGAATTAATGTTTTATTAGAAATGAGCAATCGCCCTGTATTAACATAGCTGAATTGTGTGTGTGTGTGTGTGTGTGTGTGTGTGTGTGTGTGTTTCCCTTTAGACCAGGCCACCCTAGGCTTAATGAAGACGCCACGCTGTTCGTTGCCAGACATGTCTGAACCAGAAACAGTGGTTGGCAGGAGAAGACGAGCACTGGCACCTCAGAAAAAGTGGACCAAAAGACACCTGTCCTGGAGGTACAATAGCAGTAGTGAAGCTATGAACTGTCATGCCAAACTTCAGTGCCAACCTAAGTGTAGATGTAGCCCTTACCATGCACTGTGATTTATAGCTTTATGGTTTGCATTGGGACAGAGAAAGAGAGTCGGGTATGAGAGACAGAACAAGAATCATTTGTCTTGATGCTGTCATAAAAAGGAAGTTTATTAAAAAGCACTGAGCAACATATGGATTTTGGTATTTCATCAACACAGATGGGTGCTGATGGAGACTGATTTAGAGAATTTGTGCTCCTGAAGCGGGAGCAAATGTGCGTGCGTGTGTGTGTACAGGTTTGTGCATGCCTGTGAGCTCGCATATGTATGTGGAAGCTGTGTCATTTTTATTGATGGCAGAGGGTTTGGGCAGGCCTGTTTTTCTTTTCAGTGTCGCACATCCTTCCCTCGTTCTCATTATCAGATCCTGCTGAGATTTCACATGCTCATCTGTACCAATCCTACAGCTCTGGTCGTGCAGCTACCATAATTCTCTATCTATGCTTACATTACGAAATATTTTGGGGAAGGTTTGACCCAAATTTTTAACTAAAATTCGACCTAATGTTAGCTTGGCCTGTTGAACAAAATTAGACCTTAAAAATAAGCCGAAATATTTAAAAGAGCTTGACCAAAATTTGGTTTAAATTTTGGTCAAGAGTCCTTTGGCAAATTTTGGTTTAACTTTTGGCTTAATTTTGGTCTAGTTTTAGCAAAAGTTTGGCTTAAATTTGATTTAATTTTTTTTCCCTCATTTTCTTATGTGATGGCACTTAGAAATTTTTCGAGCTTAAGCATCCTCCAACTCTGGACTTGTTCTGTTCTCCATAGCATCTCCTGATGCACACATTAGGACACATTGTCAGTGTTGTTTCCTGGAGTCATTGGGTGTCTCGGGTCTTATAACAGACACCATCTTCCAGGCGACCCGACCAAGGCTGATCAGACCTCGGCCTGTGTCCTAGTGGCATTCTTCTGCCTCCCCCTCTTCAACCAGAGCCATCTGGATGCTCTCTCTACCGCCACCATGTTATTGCCAATGGCTCTTCTTCTGCTGGCACCAGTTGTGCCCAGGGTTCCATAAGCCTTGTGCAGGGTGTGACCAGCAAATCCCCTACAGCCCACCTTCAGTGGCATACATCTGGTCTACCACCCGTTCCTCCAACAATCCTCCACCAACTCCTGGTATCTCGCCCTCTTCCTTTCTTGAGCCTCCTCCATCCTCTCTTCCCAGGGTACCGTCAGCTCCAGCAGTATCAGCTGCTTTGTGGCCTCTGAGACTAAAATTATGTCAGATCTCAATGTGGACTGGGTGATGTGTGGTGGAATTTTCAGCTGCCTCTCCAGGTCAGCCATCATCCTCCAGTCTGGGGCTGTGGAGAGCAAACCTAGAGAGTAGTATTTTGGTGTTCTCTTTGGCATCTGTCCCTCTTTAACAAAGTGAATGCCCTTGGCTGCAGCATGGGTGTAACTACTATCCTTGATCCCCTTGCTGATTGCCTCAGCGATGGACTTGATGACCTGGTCATGTCTCCAGTGATACCAGCCATCACTCAGTGCCTTGGAGCAGCTGCTCAGGATGTGCTCAAAGGTTCCTGTCTTAGAACACAGAGAGCATGCAGGTCTTTCTACTTTGCCCCATGTGAACAGGTTGGATGGGCTTGGAAGGATATCATAGACACCCTGAATCAAGAACTTGATTCTCTGGGGGTTCCACTTCCAGATACCCTTACAGGTGACACTCTGCTCCATTGCCTGTTCCCACTTCATCCAGGCACCTTGCTTCCGCTTGGCCACTGCTCTGTTGGTTCGCGCTTCCTCCACTGAAGCTCGTACCTCCTTCTGCACCTGCTTCCATCTCTCTTTCCCACTAGCAGGGTCGTATGAGGACTTTGGTATGCTCCCGAGTCCGGCTCTTCCCTGCACCACACTTCTAAGGATTGTCTTGTGCTTCAGCCAGTTTTCTGCCTGTTGGACTGCCTCTGCTGCCCTCCACTTCCTCCCCATCCTCACCACAATCCCTGCTCTGGACACTTTGGTGTCTCTGGACTCAGTGTACTGTGATTATTCACTTCAGACTGGAGAATTCTCTTGACCAAAATTTGGTCAGGGGATTGCTTTTAATTCCTGAGAGTATAAGCGAGACCAAAATTTGGTCAACTGAGCAAGGGTGGAAACTAAAATTTGGCTTTGGGACAAACCAAAATTTGGTCATGGCTTAATTTTGTACTAATTTTGGTTAAAGAACAGGGAATAAGCCAAATTTAGGTCTAATTTTGACCAACAATTTGGTTTATTCAAGCCAAATTATTTTGTACATAATTTGTACTGTGCTTCAAACCTCGGCACAGCATGGAAACAGCACTCTTGAGAGTTTTTAATGATCTGATTTTAACTCTTGACTCAGGTAACCTTGCTGTGCTTGTGCTCCTTGACCTGATGGCTGCATTTGATACTGTGAACCATAGGATCCTTTTAGCATGACTTGAACAGTGGGTAGGCATTACAGGTCCTGCTCTTTTATGGTTCCAGTCCTGCCTGACTGATTGGAGCTTCTCTGTGCAGTTAGGGGAATTTAGCTCAACCTCAGCCCCTCTTACCTCCAGGGTCCCTCAAGGCTCCATTTTAGGCCCTATCTTATTCCTGTTCTATATCCTGCCGCTGGGTTCAGTATTCAAAAAATATAATCTTTTTTTTTCATTGCTATGCTGACGATGTTCAGATCTACTTCCCCTTAAAATCCACAGACAATGGCTCTGTAAAGACACTGCTGGAATGCCTAAATGATATAAAATCATGGATGGCCAGAAACTTTTTAAACTCAAACAAGAATAAGACCGAGATCATAATGTTTGGGTGTGATCCATTGGATAATATGGCAGATGTTCTTGGTCCACCAACACCAAACATTTGGTCATCAGTAGAAAACCTTGGTGTGATCTTTGACACTAGACTTAAGTTTGACCAGCAGATTAGCTCGGTTGTAAAAACCAGCTTCTTCCACCTAAGGATTTTATCTAAAGTTAAGGGCTATCTTTCCCGGAGAGACCTGGAGACTGTAATTCATGCTTTTATTAACACATGGCTGGATTACTGTAATTCACTTTATGTTGGCCTGGATCACACTTTGTTACATCCTCTGCAGCTTGTGCAGAATGCAGCGGCTTGCCTTCTTACTGGGACACGCAAGCATGATCACATTTCCCCAGTCTTAGCCTCACTCCACTGGCTCCCGGTCTCATTTAGGATTGATTTTAAGATTTTGCTGTTTGTTTTCTTAATGGGCTGGCCCCCCAGTACCTGACAGAGCTGCTACACTTTCATGCCCCTGGAAGAACATTAAGATCAGCAAATCAGCTGTTACTGACTTACCCAAATCTCGGCTAAAGACCAAAGGTGATCAAGCCTTTGGGGTGGCTGCTCCTAGGCTTTGGAACAGTCTGCCATGGCACATTAGATTGGCTGACTCCATGGGGGGGGGACTCAGCTGCAAGCTGGATGGCAGGGGTGTGATTGAGCGTCGGCTGTGAACAGCGATGAGGCAGGGAGAACCAGCAGGTAACATGTGATGAGGTGCACTTGTGTCAAATTACTAGCTGTCTATTATCCTGTCTCTGTGTGTCTTTCAGACAGACAGGAATGAGAGAGAGAGCAGCGTCACCCCATCGCATGTGTGTAATGTATTTGTGTTCCATCACTGAAAAGTGTAAAACTAAAAAGAACACACCTATTCTGTAGCCTGCTTCCAGTTCCTCTGTTCCCCAAAAAGTCTGAGAATTGTTACAGTCACATTATATTCTATGTTGATGTTTCATACCTTCATAATTTGTAGAATTGTTGCTTATGGTATATTCTATATTGCCATATAGTCTATCTCAAACATTCACTGTCTCCCTTCTGTACTCTCTCTCTCTCTCTCTCTCTCCATCTCTCCAGCATTAAGCAAAACTAGAGCACAGGTGGTTTAAGCTCTAGCAGGCAAATTGATTATATTTCTGCCATAATCACTGCTATTTACTCAGACATACCAACCCAATTCTCTGGCTGGAGTGGAAGAGGTGTTTAGCATTCACACACTGAAAGCAATCACTGGAAACACCCCCCACCCCCTGTCATTTTTCATTCTCCTTTTGAGGTCCTTCATCCTTTTGCAGTCATACATACAGTACATCCTTTCAGTCAATCTTTTCATCACTTGGTCTGAGCCTATCTGAGCTGTGTAGTTTGAAAATCCTTAGATTACCAAGTGTACATGCAGGTGATTCTTTAGACTGGATTATTTGGTTCCAATCTAACAACTGTGACAAAGTCTAATGAAAAATCTTAAGATCTACTGTAGTATCATTTTTCACACCACTGTGACTTTGAAAGATGTGACATTCCTGTCAATGTCAATGCATATGCTGCTTTTTGAGACACCAAGGCTACAGAAAGTCTCTGAGGAAACTGTTTCACCTGATAAAATATTATTTTGTCCTTTGCCATGAACTGTAGAAAGAATCCCAGCAATGCAGACACAAAGAAGTCACAAAACCATCTTTAAAACTTGCTTGTTAGCAAAGCATCTATTCCTTCTTCCCAGCGACCATGAAATGCAATTGGTATGACTTAAAAGCAACGTTTGAATATGTGGTCATGTCCAAGATGATTAAATGACAAAGAAATAAAAGAATTTGATTATTTTAAAAGTGTCCATCTGAGTCTATCAAGACCACTGATTTCTCTCCACTGTTCTTTCTAGTAATCTCTAGTAATCTCAAGCCCTGAAAGATTACATCCATATTACTGTGCTGTACAAAATATTCCCTCCAACCATCCATTATCTATTATGCTTTACACTTTTAGAACTTTTAATTTAGATTATTACCTAAGAATTTAGATTACACTTTTAGAATTTTTTAGGATTTACAATTGCACCTTAAAATTTAAATTATAGTTTTAGAACTTTTTTGGGATTTAGAATAGCACCATAGAATTTAGATTTAAGTGTTAGATAATGGATGTATATCCATTTTCTATACCCTCAAGATCGCGGGGGGAAGCTGGAGTCAATCCCAGCTAACTTCAGGTGAGAGACAGGGTACATGCTGGGCAGGTCACTAATCTATCGCAGGGCTAATGCAGAGATGAGCAACGATTCACACTTACATTCACACCTATGAGCACTCAGAGGAAATCCACATAGACACGGGGAAAATATGCAAACTCCACATAGAAAGGGCCAAGTTGGTGAACCCAGAACCTTCTTCTTGTGAGGCAAGGTTTGCCCTAAAATTAGCATAATTCTTACTACTAAATAACCTTTTTTTTTAACACTTATTGAAACATTTTTGTTTACATTTTCTAATGACACATTTAATAAGAAACAAGAAGCAAATATACTTAACCAGAAAGTGCCCAATATAAAAACATACTTATGGTAATCAAAAACAATATAACATGTCTGTCTGATGGAAGATATTGAATTTGTTACTACTTTGTTGTCGTAACTACAAAAAAGTACCTATTATCTATTATTATTGCTATTCAATTAACAAACTCATAAATTCCATGTTATTGTTATTCAATTAACAAATTCATTAACTTTCATCAGACATGTTCTATTATTTTTTGATGACCCTATTATTACTATTTTTACTGTTATTCAGGTCTGACAATGAAGTTAGGCTAAATTGTTTCCCCAGAAGACTTGCACTCAGCTCTTGTATTGTTTAATTTATGACAAAATTCTCTATGTGCTCTGCAACAGACTGGACTGGCACTGTCAAAACATATTTCTATGCTCATTCTCACAAAACACATACTATACAAACAAAGCGCTATACAAACACGTGCGCGCGCACACACACACACACACACACACACACACACAATCAAACTCCTTGAAACACACACAACCATCTCTTTTTTCCTACTCATGAAGAGGATTAGCACCTGCGCCCCATCTGTGCTTCACTGTGCACAGTTTAAAAGAACTGTGCATTGCTCAGAAGAACAAGACAATCTGAAGGAAACCTATGTACACAGGGAAGTATATGTGAAATTTTGCAGACATTAACTGATGCCATGCTGCAGTCCCTGTACCTGTGAGGTATCACATATGTGTATCTCTGCATGCAGGGCTGTCTGTGTTTGAAAGTGACTCCAAATCAACCTAACTATAGCAAAAAAAAAAAAAAAATTTGTGCATGAAATGGATGGTGAGATCAAATTCTGTAGTCATCACAAAAACAGCTACCCTTAACTCTGTCATGTTTTTAATAGATTATTTTAATCATTGTAGTGCCAAAATTAATGTACTCAAAACTCAGAGTGTGCTTCTAATAAGTAATGAGGGAGACAGGTATCTTAAATAGAGTGTGATAGAAAGCAGAAATATCACATAAATAAAAACATGGCAGATCTATCACAACTGTAGATGAGAAAATAATGTGTTATGGACCATAAAGAATAAGCTGTCAAATAGAAAGAAACAATGATATCAGTAATCACCTATTAGATGCTCTGCTGTATGTCAAGTGGGTTATATTTAACTGCAGCTGCCTTTAAATTACTATTTTGTTATGTGTTATAGAAACAGTAGGCATCATTTATCAAACTGGACACAAAAGGATTCATGTATAAATCATTCATATAAGCATTTACACAGAAATTTGTCATTCAGGAAAATACTGTAAATTCAGAAAAACATTCATATTCTACTCTGTGTGCAAATTTATGCACTAACTAATATAAATCTCAGCTTGAGCAACTTCAAATCAAATAATTTGCATGGATTACTGCACTTTTAAATTTGGATTATATTGTCAAGTTTAAGTTGATTTTTAATTACATTCATAGCATTAAGCATGAAAGAATATGAAAACTAAAGAAAACAAGTGAACACAAACCCATAAATTAAGAGAAATAAAACTAATCATTCAATTATGACTGTGCCTCGGGGGCCTGGTCAAGCGTCGGTCTGTGACCGGAGGGTGGAGTCGGGGAAGGTAAGTGGCAGAATCACTGCACCTGATGTCTATTAACGTGTTTGTGTGTCTTCCCCAGTGACCGCGCCCTA
>JAOEHJ010000011.1:38608289-38618563 GCA_025447855.1 Potamarius usumacintae
ATTTATCATTTTCATTTCACTTCACAATTATGTGCTACTCTGTGTTGGTCTATCACATAAAATCTCAATAAAAAACTCTTAAGTTCGTGGTTGTAAGGTGGAAAAATATGAAAAAGTTCAAGGGGTATGAATACTTTTGCAAGGCACTGTAATTAGGTGTCAGTGTATTGTAGATATATTACGTGCTTGTGTGTGTGTATGTTTATTGTGTGTGTGTGTGTGTGTGTGTGTGTCAGGTGGAGCGAAGTGTCACGCAGGATTGAGTTGTGGGTGTCGATACAGGAGCTGAATGAGCAGGGTGTGTACTCGGCTGTGGAGCTTCACCCCAACAGAGACATCAGCACCGGGGGAGTGTTCCAGCTGCGACAGGTAATTCCACTTCATTTACATGTTCGCGTTTATAACACTGTAATAAAGCCCAAATGCCCTCTTGTTTGTTGTGCACTTTTCTGACTGGCTGAAAACACTTCCACATGGCACAGCAAGCAGTTAGGAGCAAGATGTCGACACTGGATTAAACTAAATTCACATTAATATAAACCTGTGATTTGCAGCCGCACGACTAATCACAATCCAGAACTCATCAATTAATAAATCTGTTGTCTTGTGCTGTAATACAATGATGCATTGGTTAATGTGTGTGTGTGTGCGTGCACGCAGGGTCACTCTCGGAGGCTGCAGGTGTGTGTGAAGCCGGTGCAGCACTCGGGGACGTTGCCGCTGTTAGTGGAGGCCGTTCTGTCCGTCTCCATCGGCTGTGTGTCTGCTCGATCTACTAAACTCCAGAGAGCCCTCGACAGCTACCAGGTGTGTGTGTGTGTGTGTGTGTGTGTGTGTGTGTGTGTGTGGATGGTAAATGTTTATTTGTGTAGATTAGAAGTGTGTGTGTGTGACAGAGTGTGTGTTCTCTTGTGGCAGAGGGAGCAGGATGACGATATGGATAGTTATCAGGTACTCTGTCTGTCTCTCTCTTTCTCTGTCTCTCTCTCTCTTTGTCTCTCTACCTTTCTGTCTCTGTTGGTCTCTCTCTCTCTCTCTCTCTCTCTCTGTCTGTGTCTCTCTCTCTCTCTCTCTCTCTTTGTCTCTCTGCCTTTCTGTCTCTGTCGATCTTTCTCTGACTGTGTCTGTCTCTCTCTCTCTCTCTCTCTCTCTTTTCCTCCATATCTCTCTGTTTCTCTGTCTGTCTTTCTCTCTCTCTGACTGTCTCTCTTTCTCTGTCTCTTTCTCTCTCTCTGACTGTCTCTCTCTCTCTCTCTCTCTCTCTCATCTTTTACTTGCATGATACCATTGATCTGCTAATCATGCGTTCTCCACCAGGGGGCTCTACTCAGGATGCACACTTTACTCAAACCTGCTAACCTGAAAGCGCTAACATCATATAAGCTCTGTCTGTCTGTCTGTCTGTGTTTCTCCACTTTACATCCCAAATGTAAACCAGAACGGGCCACAACTAGAGCCATAGGAACCAAAGGAACTTCTTTCACAGTGAGAACAGTGAACATGATGAACTCATTTCACAAAGAAGATTAAAAAACTGACAGAAATAAAATGAAGTATGATTGAATGAAGATGAAGTGAGTAATATAGTTTAAAAAAAAGAATAAAATAAATGTAGTCGTGAGTTTGTGTGCTGTGGTAAATTAACTCACTCTTCAACACGACGGAGAGCGGATTCTAAGCGCTGAGCTGCACCACCCGCCAGCTGCATGGCTGCATGTCTCACTGCACGGGCACGTGTGTGTGTGTGTGTGTGTGTGTGTGTGTGTGTGTGTGTGTGATGGGACACAACCTCATCACACACTGCTCACAGTGCCGTCACGAGTTCATGTTTCATTCGTTTGTTTCGACAGAGTGACGTGTGACATCACTGGAATTCATGTTTCTCATTTTCATTATTTTGTGTAGAAATGAGAGAGATTTTATTTCTTACAAGTAAAAAGATATTAAAAATATAAAGCTGTTAAACATCTTATAAATACATTATTCACTCATTCACACACTCCGGACTCTGTTTTAACATTTGTGGGTTAATATCATTTGAAGGGTGAATATCCTGATATTGTATGTATGTGTGTGTGTGTGTGTACAGGAAGAGGATCTGAACTGCGTGCGTGAGCGCTGGTCTGAGGCGCTCATCAAACGTCGCGAGTATCTGGACGAACAGTTAAAAAAGATCATGAACAAATCTGGTGTGTTTTTCACTTTCCATCTCGCACATACACACACTTTCACTTTACGCTGTTCTTATTTCACTTTTCATTTCATCCTCTTTCACTTTTGCTTTATACCTCATGCACTTTCACTTTTACCCTGTAGCACGCACACACACACACACACACACGTGCGAACTTGCTCCATGACCGCAACAATACAACATTAGTAATCATGCTAAACAGTCCTCTCATTGCTTTTTTTAAGTGTGTGTGTGTGTGTGTGTGTGTGTGTGTGTGTATAGAGAAGTCTGAGGAGGATATGGAGAGGGAGGCGCGGTTGGTGGAGCAGTGGGTGGGGCTAACTGAGGAGCAAAACACTGTCTTGGTCCCAGCTCCTGGCAGTGGCATCCCAGGAGCTCCTGCTCAGTGGTAACACACACACCCACACACACACACACACCCACACACTACAGCCACAGTGTCTCTTATTATTTCGAATCAGATCATTAAACTATTTTAATCTTTTATCCTGCTGTGTAAAATTATGGAATCTACTGTTATATGTTTATCATTTTTTTACAATTAACATAATATAAACCAGATAAAAAATAACTTTCAGAAGTTTTATTTTCTATTTCATATATTTAACAGATATTTTTAGGTTCATCAGTCCTCTAGCATAGCCACACCATGGATGTTTAAGATGTCGAGCAAAACATCGGAGCCTTTTTCTCCTCTTTTTTGACAAATCTGTTTTATTGTTGAATTGTTTGTGAGCTAATCCTAGCACAGGAGGTGGGGATAACTATAGCCCAAAGAGGCGGGATTTAAACTGTAGTATGTGTGGGATATAATATACAACTTTAGAGTCTATATATAGGTCAGACGGTGTGTCTAAGATTTTCTCTACCAGGGGACAACTTTTAGACTTAAATTTTAAATTAAGAACAGCTAAAAACACTTCATTTAAATGTTTTTCCCCCTGCTCTTGATTTTAGGGTGCCCCCTTCAGGCATGGAGGCTCACGTCCCTGTTTTGTTTCTGGACCTGAATGGTAATGTTGTTGCTATGATGTACTGGATTTTATGCACCAAAGATCTAAAAGATTCGTTATACCAATATACATTCTTCAGGTCTTTTAAAAATATACTGTATAGTAATTAATGCTTAACTGTTTTGTTCCAGCTGATAATCTGACAGTGAGCGAACAGCTGACGGGGTCACACTCCGCCGGGGTCAACTCCATCCTCCCTAAAGAACACGGCAGCCAGTTCTTCTACCTTCCCATCATCAAACACAGCGATGACGAGGTACAGCATAACCACAGGCTCAGTCGCGCATACACACAGGTTCCAGTCATCTGTCTCAGTGCCAATTTTTACTGTAACACAATAGAACGTGGTTTAGAACGCAACCCAATGCCTGTTTGACTGGTGCATTTTGATGACATCATCTCATCACTGCTGATGTGAAGCAGAACTATGGGTGATGGGAAAACAACACGGGTCAAATCGTGTCCTCTTTCTGCTCCAGGTGTGTGTGACATGCTCTTGGGATTCATCCATTCATGACTCCATCTACCTGAACCGTGTAACGGCGCCCGGTGAACGCATCTACCTGATTATCAAAGCCACAGTGCAGCTCAGCCACCCGGCCAGCATTGAGCTCGTCCTGCGCAAGAGGATCGCCGTCAACATCTACAACAAACAGGTCATACACGCTGCGCGCGCGCGCGCACACACACACACACACACACACCCTGGATACACAAACACTGCAACCACACTGTGCACACGCACTCGATACTCACAGTGTACACACATGCCCTCTGAAATGTATTAAAGGGGGTTAGATTTCTAGCTGCAGTAACATAACACTGAGGCTGGTGTGTGTGTGTGTGCGCGCGTGCAGAGTTTCACACAGAGTCTGAAGAGGAGAATGTCTCTGAAAAACATGCTGCACTCCTGTGGAGTTACCTATGAAATCGTCTCCAACATACCAAAGGTGAGGCCACACCTCCTATACTGTGACTGACAGACATGTAGGCCACACCTCCTTCACTGTGACTGACAGACATGTAGGCCACACCTCCTATACTGTGACTGACAGACATGTAGGCCACACCTCCTTCACTGTGACTGACAGACATGTAGACCACACCTTCTACACTGTGACTGACAGACATGTAGGCCACACCTTCTACACTGTGACTGACAGACATGTAGGCCACACCTCCTACACTGTGACTGACAGACATGTAGGCCACACCTCCTTCACTGTGACTAACAGACATGTAGGCCACACCTCCTTCACTGTGACTAATAGACATGTAGGCCACACCTTCTACACTGTGACTGACAGACATGCACCTTCTTCACTGTGACTGAGGCCGCACCTCTTTTTGCAGAGTAATGGACACAGGCCACGCCTCCTTTTCTCAGACTGATGGACACAGGCTATGCATGTGTCTTTCTTCTTGTTCAGTCATGAGACTTTTTGTCTTCTGTCCCACTGCACCACACACACACACACACACACACACACACACAGGCGTCCGAGGAGCCAGAGGAGAGGGAGACACTGGCGTTAATGGCAGCACGTAGTGAAGCTGAGGAGACGCAGGATGGAGAGACGTACATTGAGAAATACACTAGAGGAGTTCTGGAGGTGGCGAATATCCTGTGCCTCGAGAGACTGCGACAGGTAAACACACACCAATGTTGAGACATTTGTGACGAATGGAAATATATTTGGGTATAATATAATATAATAATTTATGCTATTTATCTCCATCCTGATGTGTTTACCTGTGTGTGTGTGTGTGTGTGTTGTAACAGGCAGTGACGGTGAAAGAAGCGCTTTCCGTTAAAAGCAGACACATAAGGAGAAGCCTGAGTACTCCCAATGTCCAGCATGTAGGGGACGGACACACACACACATACACACACACACACACACACTTACTTACTTACTTCAGAAAACTACAGCTGTGTGTGTGTGGTTTTTGTTTTGTTTTGTTTTTTTGTTTGTTTTTTTGCAGACCTCATGTTGTAAGTCAGATGTGATGGCGTGTGGTGAAAATGGCGAAGACCCGAAAGTGTGTAACACATCAAACACTCCTCCACACACACTCCTCACACACTCTTCCTCACACACTCCTCATCATGCTCTCTATCTTCAGGGTCACTGTGAGGTTCAGCAGGACGCCTCGGACTTTGCTCATCACGAGATGACGGTCTCCATGGCAACCACAAAAGACACACCTCTCAAAACCAAGGAGAGTCATGGTACGCCTGCACACCCAGCGAGTCACGAAAACATCCATTCATGTGGTGTATGTTGTCATGGTGACGAAATTCAGAGATAATTTGAGTCAACTCAGGTACTTTTTGCTGAAAATAATGACTGGTGATGTCGCGTGTTCAGATTTACTTTAAGCCCTGCCCTGATTTCTCACATCTCACAATCAAGGCATGCCAAAACTGATTATTTTTACTTTTTGAAAGTAACCCTGTGTATACAGTGCGTATTAGAAGGTGTGTTTATTTATTTATTTATTTATTTATTTACGTAGCCTCGGTTCCGGAGAGTCCCACGTTCTTCAACTCGAGTCCGTTTAAAGCACTCTCACCTCAGCCACCCAAGTTCCTCAAATCACTGATGCCTGTTTGGGAGGAAAGGAAAGCCAAGCGTGCACTAGAGGCCCGGCCTCTGCTGGGGCAGGAGGTAACACACACACACATTTTTACACACTTTCTACACTCTCTCCAATCCTCCACCTAACCCCATTCCTCATTCTCTCTTTCCTCATATCACATCCATCAGTAACCAATAATCATGATATCATAAGTAAAGCTAAAGCTCCACCTGTGATGTCATCACCTCTCCAGCCAATCAGCTGCCTCAAGACCAGAACAGTCGCTTTCTGAAAGCCTGAACACAAGCTGGTGTATTTTATTTAATTTCATTTTCCTGACTCGCTAATAATATATAGTAGATAATACACGCACGCACACACACACACGTGCGTGCACACACACAAACACACACGTCCCTGTCAAGTACCGCGATTATCACGAGTATTGACACACCCTGTATAAAGTTTGATTGTGTATTTGGCTGTGAGAAGGAATGTTTCTGCATGTTACACACACACACACACACACACACAAACTAAGCTCACCCCTAACCTCACATTTCCCCTCTGCACCTTCCTGGATGCGCTGTACTGCATGCTTTGTGTGTGTGTGTGTTTTGTATGTTACAGAGCATGCGCTGGTTAGTGGCTCAGGGTGGCCCCTGGCTCCGCCCACGGGCTCGGAGTGAGGGCCACTGCAGCACGACAAACCACACCCACCTCAGAATCACACCTACACACACTGCTGTAAGTGTCAGAGCTATACATTCTCTCTCTCACACACACACACACATTTACTTCACACACTCATCACACTCCATCGTCTCCTGATTCACCCATTCAGTGTTTAACTGCATGCATTACAACCTGTAAAACATGTAACTCCTCTAACACACAGCCACACAAATTACTCTGTGTTCACACTACCAAGTAACAGGCCATTGTTTATTTTCCATGCCTGCGCACAGAAATGTTCTCATTTCTATGCAATAAAATAACAAATCCAAACAATTGGCCAGAGTAATTCCTTGGACTGATCCTACGGCGCATCTGGTCTAACGTTTCTTCAGTTCCACACTCAAGACTTTAGTTCCTGCCTGCAGTTAGTTATGAAAATAAAATAAAGCTTGGAAGGAAGTAGCAGAGATAGTTGGTGCCTGTAGTGCGTGTACGTAGCTAGTACAGTTAACTTTCTTCGCTAATTCTAGCATGTAACTTAATTTGTGTTTGACTAGTCAGCACTAGGAGCTATACAAAGCTACAACATGTACTCATTGGAATTTTAAAAAAGCCCTGGACAGGCCACACCCACAAGCAACAGCAGCTGAAGTTGCTACATGCCCACAAGAGACGAACTACAAGTGACACGAGCGACTCGTCGCCTGCTAGCATGAGCACAGTGCATTTGAGAGTTTCTCCACTAGAGGGCAGTAGATTCCCAGAGTTATACCATAAAAGCGTTTATTTAGAATCTTATTTGAAAAGTGTATTTTACAGCAAACGCCCGTAATTGCTGTGCTGCCTGGACTCCTGGTCACCTTAAATATTCCATCACCGTGTTGCCTTGGACAGTATGTCCAGTCTAATCCCAGCATTTCAGTCTGATAATCAAAATCAGTGTCTAATTCCGAGTGTTGAAATGTCTTTGAAATTATAATCCATCTTGCTCTGGCGAGTCCCTAAAAATGACCTAAATCCTCGAAAGCCCTTTATCATTTCACCTGCACTGTGATTGTGTTTAATGTTTGCTCGCGGATGATTGGTCAGGACTCGGAAGAGGAGGAGCCTGAGCTGGATAACTGCGCTGTTCCCACCTCTGTTTCTCTCCGTCACTTCCGAACGTACATCCCTGAGGACTTCGCCAACTTCGAGGTGTACAACGCCAGCCTGTGCGGGGGCGGAGGCTTGCCATCAGGTGTGGCCTCGTTGCCTGGAAACCGAGGGGTGGAGAAGGAAGTGTCTCGCAGTCCCACCGCGAGCAGCTGTACGAGTGGGTATTTCTCGCACAGCACCTCCAACGCTACGCTTTCAGATGCGCCGTTCTCAGGCAGCGAGAGTTCGGATCGTCTCAGCGTCGGCTCCAGAGACGCCACCGAGCTCCAGGAGTATGCGAGAAACTCCCTGGCTGCTAAAAGTGCCTTAAACGAGGCTGCTCACATCCGCTCCTCATCTTCTCACTCAAACACCAGTCAGGAGTTCACAGACTTCAAGGGCGCCGGGGACGAAATCGGAGAAGACGAACTCAAGCACTTTGACTGGCACACGGAAGCGGAACGTGCTGAAATTTCTCCAAAACATCCAACGCATGTCTGCACTGACGTCCTAACAGCACCATGCCATCTCCACAATGGCAACAAGGCTCCGCCCTCGTCCTCATCCTCACCCGGCACACCCCCTCACCCCACTGCAGTAGAGGACACAGCACGTAGAAACGGAGCCAGGATAAGCCCCGCCCCTTCGAGCGAGGACGAGGAGGGTGTGCCGGTGACCCAGCTGCCTGACTGGATGGCACCTGGAGAGCAGGTGTGGGTGGGCACACGGAGTGGCACAGTGCACTATGTGGGCGGAGTTGAGTTCGCCCAGGGGATATGGGTAGGAGTGGAGCTGGACCGTGCTGTAGGTGTGTATAAAATTACATTCGAATTTTAATTTCCTAATTACTTTAATTACTTAACAAGTTTGTGATCTCATACTACCACAGACTGAGCCGATTTTTTTTCCACTTTGTAAATTCCGGTTTCCATCATTAGCATGTGTTGAGGTGTGTGTGTGTGTGTGTGTGTGTGTTTTGTCTCCGTGCAGGTAAACACAACGGCACGGTGCAGGGTCGAGTGTATTTCCGCTGCGCCACGGGCCACGGCGTGTTCGTGCGTCCGGCGTGGCTCAGTAGATCTCCCGTCTCCATGGACACTGACCCACATCTCCAACCTGTACTGCTGTAGGGAAGACACACCCAACTTATTATGGGATGGTTTCGGTTCAGAGCCGATATGAAACAGGCTGTGTGCCGATATTTAATATCGTCTCATGATAATTTTATCAGGATAAAAACAATTCACAATAAGGACATAAACGCACCGCTGGATTTTTATTCATCCGTCATAAGAGAGCTTCCTTCCTAAAACAGGGACGATCATAACAGTATAGTGTGTTAAATATCGCAATATATCGTATAACTGATTATCGGCACATACCTAACGTAGACTTCTCTCTCTTTCTCACTTTCTTTCTCTTTCTCTTTTTATTTCCCTGTGTATTTTATTTGAGACTATACGACTATTTAAAAAAAAAAAAGATCCCTCTTTGAATGTCAAATGCACCGTTGCACAAATTCTCCCTCATAATACCTTATCGATGATTTTTAAGCTCGAACTTAACTTCAAGCCAGCTTCCGTTTTATGCCTTATTTGACCACTTTGACTGAACACGGCTGAGTGATGATGAAATTCAGCTTTGGGCGGGGCTAAAATCTGGAACGTCAGGTGAAGTTGAGAAAGTACTACTGTTTATTGACGTGATTATATCAGGTGTTACCAAAGACGCTTCCAATTTGCTGTTTAAAACTGAAACCTTTGTGTTCTTGTGTGTGTGTGTGTGTGTGTGTGTGTGTGTGTGTTAGACATGTGCCAGTATGATTGTAATATCACGATAATCTCACTGTATTTTTTTTTCATCTTTACTCTCAAGATGATTTTTACGAGTCTCGACACACTGACTCGTGCAACGACGTGCTTCGTTAGATTTGTTTTTTACATAAAATAAGAGACTTTATAAAATAGGTGTCCTTATGCTATCCTTTTAAATGGCACAAATGTTCTCTCGGAGCACAAAAATATGACAAACCTTAATATTTTTATACAGTATCATTTAAACAGACGCTTACAGTTTTAATGATTTTTTTTCCTGAAGCTCTAATAAACAGTGTATATTTATGTGGCCACACATTAACAGGTCACATAACCATGCCATGTCTGTACGCTATACTTGTGCGGGGAAGTCGTTAACTTGTCATTTCTCAGACTCATCTGTATTTTATTATGAGAGCGAACGCTTGCTGAGACTTAACGCTTATCATTATTGTTAAGTTGTGAATGATAAAGACGTACAGAAGGAGTGTTTGTAAAAGGGTCAGAGTTATGGGCAGATCACCTTGTAAAGACTGTTGTTCATTGTTTTTCCGTAAAAAATTAATTTGTGATTGTTGCTTAGATTAATTTCACTCGTTGCATTTTAAATCGATACACCAGAGGTGGACAGTAACGAAGTACATTTACTTGAGTTCTGTACTTAAGTACCCTTTTTGAGTATCTGTACTTTACTTGAGTATTTTTTTTTTTTGGAAACTTCACTACATTTGAAAGACAAATATCGTACTTTTCACTCCACTACATTTCTATCAAGCTCCTTGTTACTCGTTACTATGAAGCGGCTTTGAAAGTGGATGTTTTTTCTTTTCTTTTCTAAAACGTGATTGGTTTTTTCGC
>JAOEHJ010000011.1:38882292-38893694 GCA_025447855.1 Potamarius usumacintae
CCGGCCACGGGGCTCGAACCCGGACCTTCTTGCTGTGAGGCGACAGCGCTAACCACTACACCACCGTGCCGCCCAGACCTAGGAATCCAATTAACATATTTAAATTATAATGAAGTGATTACATAATTGTGAAATCCAAGATGGCGGACCAATATGGCCACTTTGAATATCGCTCGGGCAGTCTGCAGCATTTTCTGATAGTTTACCCACAGCTTACTGGTATTTGACCTTGTGCTAAGTTCTGCCTTCTTTGTGTCAATCATTTTTTATTTGGATCAACATATCCGATGCCACTGCACTCTCCAAAGTCATTTCTTTCGCCACCAAGGATGAGTACATTTCTCCTGCCTTGTTCACCAATGACTTGAACTGTGGGCTTTCCTCCAGCAGATCCGACACGACCAAGTGATTGAGACATCTGTCCACCAGCAGATATCCACGGAAAGCCCTTTGCACTGATTTTCCAGTCATCATATGCTGGATGGCATTTTCACCATAGACAACTGCCATAATGTTCCTGAGTCCTGTGCCTTCCATCAGTGGGCCTAATGCACCAAGTAGGTTCATGAATGTGTGAAAACAATCACATCATTATAATTTAAATATGCTAATTGGATTCCTCGATCCACAAAACATTGGGGTTTGGCACCAAAATTACTTGTTTAGGATGAATAATGAAGGAGTAAAGGGCATTTTAAGGATTTGGAGGCCATCTTGGATGCCATCTTGAAAATGATACTTTTCCACTGGTCAGACTGTGGGATACATTTGGTATGTTATTAAGCACACCTGATACTACAAAAAACCTTTTATAGCACGTTTTTTTATGGGTTTTTTTTTCATAAATGCAGCCACCTATGTCTTCAGAGACAGGAAATGTCTTGAGGTCTGCTGCAGTGAACAATATCGCCATCCACTGGTGGAAACCTGAACCTCTGAACAGTGTACAGTTTTCATTTTTTCTTCATTTACTGAGCTGTTGGAATAAAGTATCTGATTCATCAGGCTACTGTGGATGTGAATTCATTAATGTGTTTTAACCTTCATCCTTCTGAAAAATAAAAATTAATGTGCTTTAGAACTTAAGGAACACAATTTTATTGTTTTAGAACTTGAATGTGAAACAAGTTGGAGACCCTAAAATAAAACCCCAACAGGATTGAAATTGTTCAGAAAGTTCAACCATGGGGGAAGCCATAGCTTAAAGGTTAGAGAAGCCACTTTAGGAACAAAAAGTCACTGGTTCAATTCCCTGGATCCGCAGAAATGGTTGTAGTGCCCTTGAGCAAGGCAACAAACCCCCAACTGCTCCCCAGGCTGCTCTGGGTATGTTGTAAGTCACTCTGGATAAGAGTGTCTGCTAAATGCCTGTAATGTAATACTGGAGGGAGTTGAGGACAAGAATATTTCTGAGAAATTTCAGTCTAGTTTCAGAAATAAACACAGTACAGAAATGGCACTCCTCAGGATTACAAATGACATTTTAATGAATGAAGATGGTGGGAATATGTCTGTGTTAATTCTCCTTGACTTAAGTGCTGTGTTTGAGATGATCGGTCATGCCATAATGATCAGTAGATTAAAATAGTGGGTGGGAATATCAGGAACAGCACTGGCCTGGTTTAACTCAGACTTATCTAACAGAGCTTTTGCTGTTGGTAAGGAGGTTTCCTCCTCCTCCGCATTTACACGTGGGGTACCTCAAGGCACAAGTTTAGGTCCGATTTTATTTTCCCTATGCATGTTCCCTCTCGGACATGTCATCCGGGGATACAACATTAACTTCCACTGTTACACTGATGATTTACACTTCTAACTGTCTCTGGATCCCAATAATGTGGTGAACGCATCAATTCTTTATCCTGTATTAATGATGTGAGAAATTGGATGTCCAATAACTTTCTTCAGCTTAACATTGACAAAATAGACTTAAGTAATTAAGTGTTAAGTAATTTTAGTATTTGGCCCAAAACAGAATACTGCTCATGTGAAGCAGGTCTTGGGTTCATTGGCAAATAATATTGAACCAGTATCTTGGAATTGAAGGGAACCTCCTGTTAATAAACTTGTACAACTGGGCTTTTATCAACTGAAAGATATTGAAGGTCCACAATGGAAATAAGTGTTTTCACTTTCTTGTGACATCCATGTATTTTTAATGTATTTATAATTATTTGTATTTACATTGAATTTACTAAATAAAATCAATCAGATCATCTTTGTCCTTTGAAGACACAGAACAAGTCACACATGCTTTTATTCCATCTCCCCTGGACTACTGTAAAGTTTTATTTACGATACTGAACAGCTTTTCTGTTGCTCATCTCCAGTTGGTACAGAATGCTGCAGTCAGACGACTTACATGATCAAGGGTTGGTGAGAATGTTACCCCAGTCTTGCCTTGACTTCCCTGACTACCC
Organism: Potamarius usumacintae; assembly: GCA_025447855.1. Taxonomy (NCBI): domain Eukaryota; kingdom Metazoa; phylum Chordata; class Actinopteri; order Siluriformes; family Ariidae; genus Potamarius; species Potamarius usumacintae. Next base: position 38,884,713 of record JAOEHJ010000011.1, read on the forward strand.
GTTAAATTCAGGATTTATTTAAATTTTTACTGATTACTTTTAAAGCTTTATAGGGTTTGGCTGCAGAATATCCATCTGAATTATTAGCACCCTATCAAACAGCAAGACCTGTACAATCATCTGACTGAGGCTTTCCTGCTGCTCCAAAGTCCAGACTAAAGACAGAAGATGATAAAGTTTTCTATCATTTTTTAAATCTCATTTAAAAATGCATTTTTATTGATCACTGTTTGTAGATGCTGTTAGTTTCTTTATATCTTCACAAATCAAGTGTAGCGTAGTTCTGGCAGGCCACGAAGCCAAGCTCAGCCCTCAATCCAAGCTACATCAGCTGACTGCAGCTAGTCTCAAGCCAGCCCACTTCAGCTGTCAGCTCAGCTGATTCCCTTCTGTGCATTCTATTGGCAAATCTCTCATAGAGCACCTTATTTAAGCTACTTTAACCTGCCTACCTTTGCTGCTTCCTCTGCAAGCCATTTTGCAAGAGAGCACCATTTCCATTCACCAGAGCTCTCATTTGGCAAGTAGGAGTCTTCTGCTCCCAGGATTAACAAATGGCCTGCACCCAGGCTCCTGGAAATCGTGTTAATAAATAGCATCACGTCTCCAGTCGGAGCTTCCCTCGAAGAACTGCTTGCATTGTTGCGGTTTGCTGATGCATGGCCAAAAGAATTGTCATCCTTGTCAGCTGACCCTTCTTCCACTGCTCTAATGGAAGCAACTCAATCATGTAGTTCATCTTCTGGGGGGTAAACGCTGGTCAAGAAGCAAATCCTTTTTTTGTGAAAATGAGACAGCAGCTATAAACATCAATAACAAGGGCGCTCCTCAGTTCCATTATTATTAGTCACATGGTCCTCACACTCCACATGGTCCACTGTGTTGGATAACTGCATTGTTTGAACAGCCATATTTCAGGTTTGAATAACCATGGTGATTCTTTTCCTGCTTTGACTTTCAGAATTTTGCCAACTGTGCCTGGAGGCAGCGCCATCCAGCCTGACCTGCCCCGTTCATTCAAACTGCGCTAGATTAAACAAATGTTATTGCATAGCTGCTCAGGCTCTCTGTATAACCTACTAGCTATTTTACTCCAATCTGTGAAGCTTCAACTCGTCTCACGGTATTTCATCTTGGTTTAATTTGCTTCCTATTTTATAGTCAGCAAGCTCCCCAGGCTGGCTCTTCAGTGAAAGCATGGACAGCCAGGGAGGTCTGCCTGGCATGGTGGTTTTGGGTTTTTTTGCTGTGGCTTTCCCTGCTTTAGCCTTTCCATGTAGGCACATGGTAGTGCAGGGAGGTGTGCTCTCCCTGCCCCAAGGCTTTCCACGTATGCGCATGGTAGGGCAGGGATGTCCCAGAACAGAGCCACCCACCAAATACAACTTGTTACAAATATTGCAATGTAAATAATGTTCCTTGACAAAAGTGGCTCTGACAGAATTGTATTTATTTACTCTTAAGGATTTTACTTTCTTTATATCTTAGTTTTTTTATCTTTTGCATTATTTGAATATAATATTTGTCATGTAAGGGAGGTAGACAGATGTAAGTGCAGGAAGAGCTTTATTAACTGCATGCTAGCAATCGATTCCATATCATCAGTCAAAAGCAGTGTGAGAAAAACAGGCAATGGTCAGGCGAGGCTCGGACAGTATATCAGAGTTTAGACAGGGCATGGTCAGGAAAACAGAAACAGAGTCAAAGCCAGATATTCAATACAATACTATAAAGGCTTGGTAATGTCAGATGCAGGGTCCAGAATATTGTAACACGGCTGTGACAGACCAGACGCTCACGGATTGTAAATTAACTCAGGGTTTTCATGAGAACAGTGAAATCACAAAAACCAGAGCAGGTCAATACCGAGAGATCCAACACAGTAACGAGGGCTAGACAGATCGTGGTCAGGAAACAGGCAATAGTCCAAGAACCAGGAATCAGTAGACACGGGCAATATAAACACAAGGGCTAGGCGAAATGGGAAAAACGGAAGGTAAAAAGGGTCATACACAGGTAAACAATCAGTACAATAACGCTCAGTAGGCTCATGAATAGTAGAGGCAATACTGTGTAACAAACAAGACGGACAAAGGGGTATAAATACAAATGTAAACAAAAAGGTACAGGTGATGGTGATTAGAACTCGGGGGAAGCACTCCTAGGAAGGGGTTCCGGGTTGGCTGATGGAGTGCACGTGGTAGTGACTGGTGTGTGAGGGGGATTATGGGAAATGGAGTCCTGAGTGTTGGGGCAGACGGAGGGTGAGCCCGGAAGCATGACAAATATACAGAATATTTATAAATAAAAGTATTATAATTTTATTTTTAGTTGGAGTACATTCTCAAAAGAAACTAAAGAAGCATGTATAAATCTTATAGAAAGTTATAGAAATCAAGAATTGCTTCTAAACCAATTTCAGAAATTACTCCATGGCTGAAATGACAATAAATGTAATAAATAGTGAAGCTGTCTGTCATAAAATTGAGCTCAAGTGCTACACACAGGAAGTGTATGTGCTGTGTAACGTTCTTTTTCAGCTCACAGAGGAAATTCACAAGTCGAAGACTTTAAGCTGAGTGTGAAGTGTGAAACTGTGATCAGCTCTTTGCTGTTACACATTAGCGTAGATATCATCACCGTCCTCCTTCGTCTGGACATTCGCGTAGATATTAGCACCATCCTCGTTCTCTTGGACGTTAACGTAGATATCATCACCGTCCTCCTTCTTCTGCTGCTCAGTGTGGACACTCCTGCAATCGCACAGAAACCTGGTCATGAGGCACAAACTACACATTAGTTGCTGTTGATTGTTAAATGGACAGTTAAAATTGCAATTTGTGAAAAATCACATGCTTTAAGTGAGATACAGTTCTTTCTTTCTTTCTTTCTTTAGACTGCATCGACTGTGTTGCATAAAAACATGTAGAGTTTTACCTCCTGATGTAAATCACAGCTCCTACGATGACTGAGACGATGAAAATCACTCCAACTGACACCGAGACAATGATCCAGATTAACCACTGATCAGGATTTTCACCTGTTAAAAACAACAGTATTTAACATTTATTGAATATTAAACTGAACACAAGTCACTTCATTTCCTTCAGTAATCATTCGAGATGTTCAGGAATGTTGTGAGCAGATGGACCCACCCTCGACGTGAAGGCTGATCGTTTCAGATCCTGAGGCCTCGTTGGTTTTCCAAGTGCAGGTGTAATTCCCAGAATCCCTCACGGTTAGAGCAGGAAAGTGAAGAACGGGTCCTGATTCAGGTAAGAGCTTGTTGTTCTTAGACCACATGAACTGTGAGGAACTGTGTGTGCAGTTCACATCACACGTCAGATTTAACGAGTCTCCTTGTTTAAGGGTCCCGTTTCCACTGAGCCTGATTAGTGACACCTTTAAATCTTTTCCAGAGAGCAGGAAAGACTCCACGTCAGTGAATCAGGATTTCTCTCACTGATAAAAATGTTTTACTGAATAATAAACATCAGCTACATGAGATTTCTTGATAAAAATTAAAGCTGGAGTTAAATTTACTTTCACTGTTCAAAAGAGAAAGATTTCCACAAAATGATTTAATGTATTCCTATAGGTGAGGAAAGTCAATTATACAGATCATGAATCATTTGGATTTTTATTTTAATCATTAAAATTTACCTGCAACTTGTAGAGTCGCTCCAGGACAACCTGTGAATTTCACCTTGGTCTCATTAGTGATAAATCTGAATCTGTACTCACCAGAATAACTGAACTGTAGATTGTGGATTAATAAAGTGCAGTTTGATTTGTGGTCTCCAGCGTACTCAAAGTCTGAGTTGGTGTTTGATTAGCTGTCATAAACATACGGAGGGTTTAAACACCAATCTTTGTTTGAGTTCATTGAGCACCAAAACTTTTGTGTCACCTGAATATTGGGATTTGATGTTGGATAATAATAACTACAGGGAATGGAGACACTGAATCCTCTCACAGCACAGATTGGATTATCAGGATATTTCACACCCCAACCTCTCTCCTGAGTGAGAACACCTGTGTAGAGAAATGGGTTATAAATGGGTTATAAATGAGACTGATGAAATTATACTGACATATTTTGTATGTTGTATGTTTTCAAGTTCATGTGTGTTCATCTCATGCAGTCATAAGTATACCTCCTCCAATTCTAACTAGCTCATCTGGCCATAGGCCAGGCTGAATGAGCTTATGTGATCACACATCATCTATCTGTCGTCCGTCCATCGTCCATCCGTCATCGTCGTCCATTCACAATTTACAAAAATCATTACTCTTCCTACAGGATTGATTGCATTTCTATCAAACTCACATACAATGTTCCCTAGCTGGGTGTGCATAAAAATTGTCATGACAGTGGTGCCACCTGTCATATTTACGATTTTATGGGCATCTGAAATTTTTGGGTGACTCATCACATTAAACGCTACTGTTCATAAATTGCTGGGATGTTTTCACTGAAACTCACCCAGAAGACTCTAAAGACATATTTCCACAAGAATTGTTCACCAAATGTTGCCACCTGCCATAAATGAGGCGACAGAGTGGTCACGTGCAATTTCACAAAAATTGCTCCTCCTCCTACAGGAGTGATCAGATTTTGATCAAACACATATGGAATGTTCCCCAGGGTAGGTCTGTGGGTAATTGAGTGGGCCATCCAAACAGAGCCCTGCTTTTAGGTCTGGTGGCCCTCAATTCCAGTGTGCTTTCAGTGAGGACAGAAAGGTCATGTAAGGCCCGAATGCCCCAACAACCCAGGCAACCAAGTGAACATCTGTACAGTACCTAGGGCTAGCTCTCCACTACTACACTGTAGTCTTGAATGAGCAAGAGGTTAGGGCACTTGTAGACACTGGCAGCATGCAATCCTTAGTGTTCTCTAACTTAGTCCCAATACATCTTAGGAACTACTCTGTGATGACACAACTGCAGTGTGTACATGGGGAGGAAAGGCTATATCCAACTGCTTGTATGCATGTGCAGATTTTGGGACAGATGTACCTACTGGGGTTGGTAGGTAATTTGCCATATCAGATGATTTTGTGCCAGGATTTTCCCATTTTGTTTGATCTTGTACCTGTTAGAAATGACTGCAGTATGGTGGCGACATGAGCCATGGATAAGAAAAGTGAGGTAGAGGTACCATTCTGCATTGCTTTTTTATAATGTTGACATTGAGGCTCAGCCAGGAAAGGCCAGGAAGTCTGAGACAGAGGAGATGTGAGAAATTCTAGTTTGAGATTGTTCATAGTCAGGAGGAGTCTTGCCCATCACAGCTGGAAGTGCCTCTAGGGATTCCCCAAGATATCAGTTTAATGCAGCAACAAGATCCAGACATTGGCCCATTATACCAGCAGGCTCAGGAGGAGGAGTGTCTCAGTGGCAATAGTGGAGAGAAACCAGGACAGAGGTTTTCTATTAAGAATGGGGTGCTGTATCACGGGGGAGGGGCAGAGGCAAGGATGGTAGTTCCTTGGAAGGTTAGAGGGGTAGTCCTTGATTTAAGCCATTCTGTCCCCTGGGCAGGTAATTTAGGCAGACAAAGACAATTTTCCCTACATTAGCTGCCATTTTTATTGACCAAATATGGCCAAAGACATTGCAGAGTTCTGTAAGACATGCCCAGAGTGCCAGAAAACTACCAGCAGATGTCCCCATAAAGTCCCCTTAGAGCCTCTTCTGGTAGTGGGAACACCCTTTGAGCAGTTGGGGATGGATGTGGTAGGCTCACTTGAGTGTAGCAAAGCTGGTAACCACTTTATGTTGGTTATCACAGATTATGCCATGAGATACCCTGAGGTTTTTGCACTTAAGTTAGTGAAAGCCAGAACAATAGCTACCTGTCCCATTCAGCTGTTTTCAAGAGTGGATTTCCCTAGAGTCATAGTAACAGATCAGGGGTCCAACTTTATGCTCAAGCTCCTCAAGCAGGCCTGCTGGTTATTAGGGATAAAAGGCATATAGACTACACCTTATAATCCATAGACAGATGGCTTGACCGAGAGGTTCAACCAGACCCTCAAACAGATGTTGCACAAGTTTGTGAGTGAATCTGGTGTGGACTGGGAAAACTGGCTCCCTTATTTCTCTTTGCATACCGTGAGGTCCCACAAGCTTAAACCAGATTTTCATCGTTCAAGTTGTTCTATGGTCATGAACTGTGAGGATCCCTGTCACTGCTAAAAGAGACCAGGAGATTCCACAGTCCCAGAACATCCTCCTGTATGCCTTACAGATGAGGGAGCAGTTGAAGAGCATTGCAGAGCTTGCCCAACAGAACCTTGAACAGGCACAACAGCATCAGATGACTTATTATGGCCAGAGAGCCAGATCCAGGAGTTTTAAAGCTGGGTGGGGACAAGGTGTTGGTGATGTTGCCTACTGACACCAGTAAACTGCTAGCACAGTTACAAGACCCTTTTGATGTGATTCAGAACCTTGGGTCTATAACTTATGAGGTGCCAAGCCAGGGCAGAAGCGCTCTAGATGGGTGTTGCACATCAATTTCCTGAAGTCAAGTCAAGTTTATTTTTATCGCACTTTTAACAATAAACATTGTTGCAAAGCAGCTTTACAGAATTTTAATGACTTTAAACATGAGTTAATTTTATCCCTAATCTATCCCCAATAAGCAAGCCTGTGGTGACAGTGGCAAGAAAAAAAAACTCCCTCAGAAAACATGAGGAAGAAACCTCAAGAGGAACCAGACTCAAAAGGGACCCCATCCTCATTTGGGTGATAACAGACAATGTGATTATAACATTTTTAACAGTTTTAACTTTAAGTTTGTTTTGTTGAAGTTATAAACTCTTCATTGATGGAAACTTGAGTGCAAAACTGTTCATGGCAACTTCAGTCCTACAGTTAGCAAGTCAACTGTAGTCCTCAGCCATAAAAGAATTACTGTAAGGTGTCCAGAGTGTCTTCCAAGTGTGACTTTCAACTGTGCATATGAGGCTGTCCTCCACAGGAGCGATGTGATGAGATTCCAGCCAGACATAGGGCATCAGGATGGATCAGGCAGGTCCGAGGAGCAGAAGAGGTCAGCATCTTGATCTCAGCATTGACATATAACTCAGAAGGACAGGCAGAGAGGGGGGGCGGGGGGAAGAAAGAGAGAAAGAGAGAGAAAACACAGGTTGTTAGGTACGCCCAATGTCACCTGATGAGTAGGAGTGAAGGAATGGCATGAGTGTCCAGGCCCAAGTGCTGATGCGCTCATGATCCAGCATGTGCAGGAGGAGGATGAGGTGGAGGAGCAGTACATACCATTGCCATCGGGGGCACCTTTGACCTCAGCCATATATCCCCTGCCCAGCAAGCCGACATCAATTGTCTCTGCAGTCCAGCCCTGTTCAAGGAGAAGCCAGGGCACACCAGATTGGTAGACCACCACATCAGCCTGTATGAGGGGGCAGTCCCCCATCGCATGAACTACCATATCCCTGAGCAGCTCCTTGCTAGATTAAGGGAGGAGGTTGACCAAATGCTGGCCATGGGCATCACCAAACCATCTAAGAGTGAATAGTGCAGTCAGATTGGTGCCAAAGAAAGACAGGAGCCTGCATTTATGCATTGACTTCAGTTACATGAACTCTGTTTCCAAGTTTGACTCGTATCTAACACCTATAATTGATGATCTTATTGACTCTCTCGGCCTTGTGAAATGGGTAATGACATTGGACCTTGCTCAAAGTTGTTGGCAGGTTCCTCTTAGTGATGCTTCCAAGGAGCTAACTGCCTTCTGGACACCCTGGGGTCATTTCCATTTCTCTGTCATGCCGTTTGGGTTGCATGGAGTCCCCGCAACATTTCAAAAATTGATGGACCAGGTGCTGACCAGCACCAATGGCTATACAGTGGCATCTCTCAATGATGTCATAGTCTAAAGTGCATCATGGGAGGAGCCTCTCCAGCATTTGGAAGAGGTTCTGGGGAGGATTGAATTTGCAGGCCTTACCATCAATCCAGCTACTGGTAAGTGTGTCATTGCCAAAAGGGAGACAGAGTATCTGGGCTATGTAATTGGCAGAGGGGTCATCAAGCCACAAGTACAGAAGCTAGAAGCCATCCAGAGATGTCCCTTGCCCCAGACTAAGACCCAGGTGTGATTGTTTCTAGGCATGGTTGGGTGATACAGGATGTTTGTGTCCATTTTCTTGCTTAGGGCAGCAGCTTTTATAGATTTCACACCTAAGAACTGTCCTGTCCAAGGTGCAGTGGTCTGAGGAGGCCAAGAAAGCCTTCCAAGACATACAGAATGCACTATGTAATGAACCTGTTCTGTATTGTCCTAACTTTGAAGAACAGTTTGTGTTGTAGTCGGACGCCTCTGATACAGGCATGGGATGAACCAGAAACAGCCATGATGAACCAGACCAGTGGCATCTGGTGGCATACATCAGCTGCAAACTGTATCCAAGGGAGTTGTGATACTCCATGGCCAAGAAGGAGTGCCTGGTGATGAAATGGGCCCTTGATGCCTTCAGGTAATACCTCTTGGGTCGTGAGTTTCTCCTGGAGACATCACCAGCCACTGCAATGGATGGACCACATCCAAGACTCAAATGCACGGATTACCTGCTGGTACCTGTCAATGCAGCCCTACCGCTTTACCATCAGCTATGTTCCTGGACAGAGCAATGCTACTGCCAACTTCCTCTCCCACCTGCCAGCATGAGATCAGAGGTGGGGGGGGGGTGACGGTTGTGGTGCGACCGAACATGACAAGTGCCTTCTCTGCACGAGTCTGCCCTCCATGTGAACTGTTATACACACACACACACACACACACACACACACACACACACACACACACATGGACTCATACATAGATACATTGCTACATGAGCTAATGTATATGGACTGGTGCACATACAAATGCCAATATATATATGTTATTTAAGGAAAGCACACAAAACTATTGTTATGCTGCAGACATTTATTGTGCTTAAGTGGGGG
>JAOEHJ010000011.1:39151178-39165142 GCA_025447855.1 Potamarius usumacintae
CTGTGGCTGATCAGCTCCTCATGTAGAGGGTGGGAAGGACAGTCTAAGATTGTTTTTATTTTGGACAGTGTCCTCTTTTCCAACACCACTGTCAGAGAGTCCAGTTCCACGCCTACAACATGGCCGGCCTTCCCGATGATCTTATTGAGTCTGTTAGTGTCCTTCACCCTCAAGCCGCTGCCCCTGCAGACGACAGCGTACAGGATGGCACTGGCCACCACAGACTCATAGAACATAGGCAGCATCGTTTGGCAGATGTTGAAGGACCTCAGCCGTCTCAGAAAATAGAGACGGCTCTGGCCCTTTTTGTATACCATGTCCACGTTTTTGGACCAGTCCAGTTTATTATCCAAGTACACCCCCAGGTACTTATATTCCTCCACCATTTCCACACTGACCCCTTGAATGTTAACAGGGTTCACCAGTGTCCATAGTAACAGCTCATTCACAGGGACTCGTACAGCGACACTCCTCATAAACAGATTTTAAAAATCGTTGATCTGATGGCTGAAGTTTCCTCTAATTTGTTTAACACTGATGGAAGGAGTCTCCAGCATTTAAAGTTTTTGCACATCCTCAGGACAGAGGAGTTTACGCTTCATTCTTCTTTGTGGTGTCTCAGTAACAAAACAATCACCAGCTGTGATTTTTTGACTTGAAGAGAATAATAAGACTGATGAAGGAGCGACTGGTTATAGCTGCTGGAACATGAGCGAGAACAGGAACGAACTCATTTCATCGACGTTCCATAACGTTCAAGCACTCTACGTCACTCTGTCCTGGAGTGATTTCCTTTAACAGCACATCCTGTTGTGTTTTATTCCTGCTGTAATTGGCTGCTGGTGTTCTGTAAACGGTTTAACTGTGGAATATAACGAGACGCTCATGGTCCAGGACTGAACATGGAAAAGCCCAAGATCTCCGAGAGAATCAGCTCTGAACAACATCCACTTTAATGACAGACTCCTGAGCTGCAGTGTGAACCTGGAGTGCATGCGCACGCACACACACACACACACACACACACACACACACACCCCTCAACTGCTGAACAGAGACACCATTGCTAATGAAGAAACACTATAATTAGGCCATGTTTCTGAGTGTTTCTAAGGGATTTCATGTATCACACTGAATCAGGAACACACACACACACACACACACACACATCTTCACTGCTCATGCATTATTCATCAGGATGTTAATTTTAGAGCATTGTATAAATACGAGCTGCTGCAGTCTGAAACGTGTCCTCGCTCACATGACTCCATATGGAGAAGCGACTGATCACCAGCCGTGTGTTAAAAATACACACGTTTTTCCTGAATCACTTCATTTCCACACGAAAATTTCGGAAGCTGAAGTTTATGTTCACAACGACGCGTCTGCCGGGGAGTTGCTTTCACATTTCAGCAGCGCAGCCGCAGTGTTTTATTCCCCTTATACAAGCAAATTGGTGATAATTACAGTTCATTTATTACAGAATGACAGGTTGTTTATTTATAGTCACGTGTGATGGTGTTATCAGTTATGTTCTAACGTTAGAAGTGAGATGAGTGTCGTATCAGACGTAGAAATGTTACGGGGAACAAAAATGAAAACGGAAAATGAAGAAAATTTTTCATTGAATCTAATCAAAAACACACAACAATCATTCTCAATTGTGAGTGAAAACATTGTTGTAGTAGGTGTAGCTGTTGTTGAAATTTGTTGAAGTTGTAGTGATAGTTATAGTAGTTGCTGAAGCTGTTGTTGAAGATGTTGTAGTTGCAGTGGTAGTTGTAGTAGTAGCTGTGGTAGTTGTAGTCGTAGTAGTTTCAGTGGTTGTAGTGGTAGTTGTAGTTATTGTTGTTGCTGTTGTAACTGCTTCATTGGTTTGCTTCAGTGCCGAACCATTTTCCTGTCTAGAACGGCTCACCTCCTACACACCTGGCTACAGGAAGTTCTGACCTGGTACTTCCTGTAACGTGATGCTCAGGTCTTTGTTAAATGGACTTTAATCATTTTAACAGATTTTTAATTAATTAGTACTGATTTACATTTTAACGTGTTTTTTTTTACTGTAATATGTTTATAATTTTTTTATTAATGTATTTGATTGTATAGTTTGATTTTCTAATATTTTATATTTAAAACACTCAAAATTAAAAGATTATTATTAGTAGTATTTGTCGTATACTGATTGGGGTTGTATTTATTTGTTTGTTTGTTTTTTTATTATTTTTATATTACAGATTTGTTTACTTATTTACCAGTGCACACCTGTTTAATTTTGATTAGTTAGTTAGTTAGTTAGTTAGTTAGTTAGTTAGTTGTTTATTGTAACTGTACACTCAGGTATTTATAAAATGTCTTGTTGTTGGCTGACAGAGATGCACAGCCTTGTTTGTTTGTTTGTTTGTTTGTTTGTTTGTTTGTTTGGACTCTACAGTAGTATCTTGTTTTGCTCTTTATGACATTTATTTTATTTGTCGTACTAAAGCACTGTGATCTTTGTGGATTTTCTCTGACATGAGCAGAAGCAGGAAATGAACGCTGTGAGACATCAGCAGGTGTGTTTGGGTTTGAGATCCGAGGAGTTGCTGAGGATCAAAAAGAAAACTCCTGCTGCTGAGGTTTATTTTTATTTTTTATCTTCCAACACCTCGTGTCTCTCTCTCTCTCTCTCTCTCTCTCTCTCTCTCTCTCTCTGATGTTGGTTCAGTTCCTATAAAAACTGGAGCATGGTTAACCCGAGCCCTGCGAGAGGAAACATGTTGCTATGGTAACAGTCTGGGACTTTGTCGGTCAGTTGCTCTGAGATTTCCCTCAACACACAGCTGAGTTGCGGTCTGATCTGTCCACAATGTCCAGTCTGTCCAGTCTGTGGGCTGTAACATTTACACTGAACTATCAGGCAGAATGATCAGAACATGAGGCTCAGAACCTGCAGTTAAAGCTCCAACATCACCCCGTATCTCTGGGCTGTGACCTCATCAGGACCGGACAAAGTGGTGTATAAATATTCTGCTTTTCCCTCTCAGAAACAAAAATATATATTTATGATCCTCAGAACCCTTCAGACTCCTCAGGAGAACTTTTCCCCCAAAAGATTGTGTTCTTTCGTGCAAAAAAAAAAAATTAGGCTGAGCAGATGTAGAACCTCAGTGTTCTGGGTTTTACTTTAAACAGAACATTTTGACATTTGTACTTCCTGTAAACCGAATCCTTCATCCAGACCTGGAGGGAAAAAAAAAAAACAGATCTGTGAAGGAGTGTAAATATTCATCAGTTTCTATGAATCTTTTGAGGAATCCATGAAAGCGCCCATGCAGAAACCTCCAGCTGAGGGTTTCGGTCCCGCACAGACTCCGGGTCGTGGAAGTAATTCCTCCAGCATTCTTTGTCTCCGTCTCCATGACAACATGGATTTCAGAGCTGAAGTAACAGAGGTCATGCGTTGCGAGAGGTCATAAAGGGTCGTATCATTTTTAATGCCTTTTAACCAGGTTCAATTTCTCAGTCAGGAACCATAAGAGCTTTAATCTCTCAGGTGTCGCTGATGCTGATGCTGTTGTCATGGTTTCATGTGTACAGGTAAACAATGTCCCAGTATAAATAATGACAAATTTATTACCATTAGTAATAAAGTTTAAAAAGTGAATAGTGAAAAAGTGAATGAATGCAGAATTAATCACGTGGCGTCAGCAGTATGCTTTCGGTTCGCTGCTGAAGTATCACGTAAAATCCTGGCATTCGCAAGCTGCGTAAATACAGCGCTGTAGTTAGCTTATAGCAAGGATTAGCATTACCGCTTTAGCACAGTTAGAAACGTTGCTTCTTCTAATAAGAAACTGTGTGTGTGTGTGTGTGTGTGTGTCATTGAAAGATTTTATAACAGTGAAGTGACTCTGTGAAAGTCAGTCCATGTGAGAGGAAAAAGTGAAAAGAAAGGCCGTTAGTGATGTCACATGATTCCATTCTGTGATTGGCTCACTGAATATGACTTAAGCTCCGCCCTTGTTGATGAGAGGAGTTATAGATTTTTGGAAGACTGATCTATAAATCAGGACTTTAAAAACTGAGTGCGTCAGACTGTTAGAGCTGGATGGAGGAGCTGAACGTGTAAAAGGTGTAAAAGCTTTTAAAGTATTTTAAAATCAATTCCTGGTGAAGCAGGCGGTCAGTGCTGCGACACAACAACAACAACAAGCGTAATTACAATTCAGTTCTTTTAGCCTCAGAAACTAATGCAGCTGAGAGACTCGATCTGTTCAGATCTGTAACATCATCAGTCCAAACATAACGTCAAAATACAGATGAATGTGTCTGAGAGAGAGAGAGAAAAGGAAAAATAGATTTGACTCTTAAATTCTGGACTCTGATTGGTTAGAAGGTGTTGATTAATTCTCTCCAACAGTAGCTCAGGTTTATACTAATGCTCAGGCTTGCAGTACTCAAGTCCGACTCGTGCCCTAATTTTAAGGACTCGTGACTTGACTTGGACTTGAGCGCTGATGACTTGGACTCGTGCATTAACTGCATTCAGGCTTGTAAATTGGAGAAGAGGACTGATTTTTTTTTTCTTTATTTTTTGTAACATACCATAATAATTTGGTATAAGATATTTATACCTACATTAATTTTTATACTAATTCTGTACAAGAGAATACACATTCATCTGTTCATACGGCATGTTCAGGAACAAACTAACATTAATGGCGCTAAAATGCAGATTAAAAAAAAACAGATTATCAAATATTAATTAATCTAGTGAAGTTGTTTTTTATAAGAAATAAGACATTTATTTAATTTTTTGGAACGTATTTTATAAAGATTAAGGAATCTTCAGTCTAAACGATCCCTGTTACAGTGAGTCTGAGTATTTTATTAGTGCGGTATTTAGTTGTGTATATTACGTACATGGTCCGTGTCTTTACTTTTCCTTTACTTTTTTATTTTTATACATAGATATTTTTTCCTATAGTTTTTTTTATACTTTTATTGCACCCCATTTTTTTGTTACTGTTTATTCCTGATTCTTTTTCTATCTGTGATCTGCTGAAACATTTTTTTTATTTCCATTTTAGAAAACTTGAACTAAATTTGCCCACCAAGGGATGAATAAAGTTTATATTATCAACCCTGTATTGAGGAGATTGAGATGAACACAGCAGGATGTTCTGATTTCCTGTCCTGTTCCAAAACTGAGATCTGAGAAGCTCGAAGATGGTGGGATTTTTATTTCCATTTTAGAAAACATGAACTGAATGAAATACAGCTTGTGAATTTAAACTCACAAAAATGTCAGTGTAGAAATCGTTCAAGGTGGGTGGAGCACAGAAGCACGGCAGGCCAGAACTGAGTTCTCTTAAACTCTTTATTTGCACTTTTCAGTGTCTACTTTACTCTCCCAGTCACACGCAAACACACACAAGCATTCTTCCTCTTCTCTCCCTCTCCTCTTATAGGGCGTGGTCACTGGGGAAGACACACAAACATAGGTTAATTTCCGTTAGGTGCAGTGATTCTGCCATTTACCTTCCCTGACTCCGCCCTCCATTCACAGACTGATGCTTGACCACACCCCCGCTGCCACAGAAGTTAATAAGCATCCAGTGTCTGATGTCCTTCACACATTCCTCAATTTTATCAAGCTGGTGTCTCTCATCTGGCTTTGCAGAAACATACAACTCTGTGTCATCAGCATAACAGTGGATGCTAATACCATGCTTATGAATAATATTAACAAGAGGTAACATAGATAAAGAAAAAAGCAGTGGGCCTAAGACAGAACCTTGTGAAACACCAAACTTTACCTTAGTATGTACAGAAAAATCACCATTTACATGAACAAACTGATTGCGATCAGTTAAATAAGACCTGATCCAGGAGAGGGCCGTTCCCTTAACTCCCACAGCATTCTCTCGTTTGTCCAGGAGAATGGAATGATCAGGGATGTCAAAGACTGCACTAAGGTCAAGCAGTACAAGCAGGGAAACCACATCCTGGCTGGCATTGCTCCACCTGAAGTCCACAGATCAGTTGCAAGTAAAACTGAATGCAGCAGGCAAGTTAAAGACCTTGCCACCCCCTTCACTCTCATCAACCAGCCCAAATGTACCTGAAGTCAAGGAAGTGCTTCCTCCACATAGTCCAACCACTTTCACAATGCTCTCAAACAACCAGAATAGCTATGAGGGATGAAAACTGTAGTGAAAACCATCAATATGAAAAGCTGCCAATTCCAACCAAGGAACAGATGCCTCCTGGTGATAGGACAGAATGGAAGACCTGGAAGAAGAAGAAGAAATTTTATTCATCACACGCTTGTGAAATTCCTCTCTGCATTTAACCCATCTGAAGCAGTGAACACACACATGTACACACATGTGAGCAATGAGCATGCACACATACCCAGAGCAGTGGGCAGCCATGCTAACAGGACCTGGGGAGCAGTTGGGGGGTAGATGCCTCACTCAAGGGCACCTCAGCCTAAGGCCACCTCACATTAACCTAACTGTCACAAGCACTGATGTGTGTGCCAAATTTCATGAGTTTTCGCCCAATGGGAACCATCTCAAAAATGGTCAAGTCTTGAAGTAAAAGAAGATGAAAAAAATCTTTGTGAAACCAATATGACCTTGCACCTATCGTGTTTGGGCCCTACATATCGTTGTAAGTGATGATAACAGGCCCCTGCACCTCTGGTGCTGTCATCAGATTAATACAACATGACAATTAAGAGAGTTCAATTTTTGTGAAGCATGCAAAATGCCTCCCAATGCCAGTGAATTAATGTGTTCTAAACACATAAACATGGCGACTCTTGTCTGGAGTGTTGTTCAGCTCCCTGCTGTGCCCTTGCTTATAAAAGCAGCTAAATTATTATGTACAGTTTCTTAACATTACCTACCTACACCACAAAACCACAAAATATGCCCGACACACTTGCTGAGGTATTGGCAAACACACAAATATTTCTGTTAAATTATTCATGTGTGTTTTTCAACACTATAGACATCAGTGTCATGATTCTAAATCATTGTAGTTCCAAGATGGCAGTAGCACACAGTGACCTCTCCAGATCCAAAATGGAGTTTTCTGGTCATTTTGTTCCTTTGCCTAACATTGTACAGCACACAGACATTGGATCAACCGGTGTTGACCATTGTCAGACCCTCCTTCAGGACAGAAATCACGCAGAAAACATCATTGTGGCAGCAGGGGCGTGGCCGAGCATCAGTCTGTGAATGGAGGGCGGAGTCAGGGAAGGTGAGTGGTTGTGTCACTACACCTGTTGTTAATTAACGTGTGTTTGTGTGTTTCCTCCAGTGACCGCGCCCTATAAAAGGAGAGTGAGAAGGGGAGGTCGGCGCCGAAGGCTCAATAATAGCCTGTGGGTGTGTGACAGAGTTTGAGTTGTGTGCTGTAAAGCAGCAATAAAGAAAATAATTAAGAACGCGAATAACCGACTGCCATGCTTCTGTGCTCCACCCACATCAGGGTTTCTCTACAGGGGTATACTGCAAAGGCTCAATCGTTTACAAGTGAGGATGGGGTGAATCTCACCTCTTTGTGAAACATGGGTACATAGTCCAAAATGTTTAAGAACATTTCTCAACATATAATTGCAAGGATTGTGGGGATTTCTCCATCAAAAGTTCATAATATCAAAAGATTCAGAAAATCCAGAGAAATCTCTACATATTGGGGCAAGGCTGAAAACCAACATTGAACACCCATGACCTTTGATGCCTCAGGCAGCACTGTATTTAAAAATTGACATGATTGTATAAAGGAAGTTACTCCATGGGCTTGGGAAGGTTTTCAGAAAATTATTGTTCTACACAGTTCATCACTGCCTCTATCATGCAAAGCAAAAGCCATATATCAACAACATCCAGAAAGGCTGCCAAATTCTCCTGAGTCTGAGCTCCTCTGAGATAGACTGACGCAAAGTGGAAGTGTACTGTGGTCTGAGGAGTCCACATTTCAAATTATTTTTGGAAATCATGGATGTTGTGTCCTCTGGGCTAATGCGGAAAAGGATCATCCAAATTATTACCAGCACCAAGTTCAAAAGCCAGCATCTATGGTGGTATGTTAGTGCCCAAGGCATGGGTAACTTGCACATCTATAAAGTCACCATTAATGCTGAAAGGTACATACCACCCCTGGTATTTGCAGAATCTCGGCGGATCTAGGGGAGATAACCCTGATACAAAAATCCCAACAGTCTGTTGGACGGTGATGTGTGGAGTTGCGACCCCATCACCTTTTTTCCTTTTCGCATTGTAAAGTTACACGCTATGGAAAGTTCAAGAACAGCAAATCCTATACTTCCAGTCCCAGGAGTGGTCAGGAACTTAGCCATGGAAGCTAGTGCTGGTCAGCCAACAGGAAGACCATATGACGATGGTCCCCCAAATCCTCTGGGAAGGGGTTCATCCGATCCCAGCACTGCAAACAAGGCACTCTTACGCTGCAGGAAAACATACTTTATTTCATCCTTCAATGCATGCACTATTCGAGAAAACTCCAGAGCTACGGAGCTTGTACACCGCGCCAGTGTACTTGGTATTGAGATACTGGGAATCCAAGAGCATCGCATAGTCCACCAAGCTGAAGCTGAATTCCAATTCTCGAGTATAGAAGACCATTACCTTGTCACTACATCAGCCTGGAGAAATGATGCACAGGCTGCAGTAGGAGGAGTAGGCATGTTACTCAGCACAAGAGCAAAGAAAGCACTAAGTGATATCCGCTCATATTCCCAGCGAATTCTTCTTGCTGACTTTGGAGGCAATCCTGCAACCACCGTTATAGTGGTGTACTCACCGACAAATGTTTCAGACATCAGTGAGATTGAACAGTTTTACGAAAAATTGCACAAAGCCATACGTGACACCCCAGCTCACAACTTTCTCATCATTCTTGGGGATTTTAACGCAAGACTTGGTCCCAAGGATGTACATTTCCCATTCCATGATACCACAAACAGAAATAGCAAATTCCTTGCAGAACTTCTAGTAGAGCACAATCTCCTAGCTGCCAATGCAAACTTTAAAAAGTGGATGGGAAAAAGGTGGACTTTCTTTGACCAAGGCACCCAAGCAAGACGCCAACTTGACTACATTATTGTGTGCAGAAAGTGGCTTAATAGTGTTCTCAACGCTGAAGCATACAACGTCCTTGAAGCCATGGGCTCAGACCACAGACTGGTCTCAATGAAGGTCCGATTAAGTCTCCGAGTGCCCAAGCCCAACACCAAATGGGTCTCACACGACTGGAAACTTCTCGCAACAAGATCCAACCTTCAAGCGCAATACTCCATTGAAATAAGAAATCATTTCTCTCTCCTAGGGCCTGACACCGAGGACCCTACTGTGATCTACCAGACATTTATAGATGCTAATGCTGCTGCAGCTGAAACTTGTATCCCTCGCAAGTCGAAGTGCCAACAACCGCGCCTATCCCTCCATCTCGACGTTGTAGAGGCCAGAGAAAAGATCGACAAGATTTTAGAGCAAAAGGATTTCCTCGACCCTGATGACCAAGAACAACAGGCAGAGGCCCTTGTCAACGCCAGGGGAACCCTATACAGCATCTACGATCGCCTGATGGCAGAAGACATCGACGAAAAGGCCAAAAGAATAGAGTCTGCAAATAACAACTTGCAATACAGCACAGCATGGCAAGTCATTAATGAGATAAGTGGCCGCAAGAAGAACTCTGACCATGCGGGAAATATACCAGGTGTTAGCCCAGAAGATCGAATCTCCACCTGGTTTTCTCATTTTAAGAACCTCCTGGGAAAACCACCAGTCGTGGAAGACTTGGATGACGATTACCTGATTGATGATGTAGTTCTGGCCGATCTGGACATAAACGATGGCCCTTTTACCATTGATGAGTTGGCCCGTGTAAAGACATCCTTAAGGTCGGGAAAGAGCGCTGGACCTGACAAGATCCCCCCCGAGGTTCTCAAGGCTTGTGATCTTGATGATATTGTACTTGAGTTCTGTAATCAGGCCCTGATGTTCAGTAATAAACCAGACCAGTGGTCGGTCTCGGACCTATTCCCAGTACCTAAAACCGGCAACTTGTCGAATACTGATAACTACCGTGGTATTAGCCTAACCTGTGTGATCGTGAAGATGTACAATCGGATGATATTGAATCGCATCAGAGACCCGATTGACCCCTTCCTCCGAGATAATCAAAATGGTTTCCGTGAAAAAAGGACAACAGCTAGTCACATCCTCGCCCTGCGACGAATACTTGAGGAAGCACGAAAGAACAACCTCTCTGCTGTCGTTACCTTTGTAGACTTCAAGAAAGCCTTTGATTCTATCCATCGTGGAAGGATGATGAAGATCTTAAAGGCCTATGGTATTCCTCCCAACTTACTAAGAGCTATTGGTGAGATGTACTCAGGTACTCATGCGAAGGTTGTGACACCTGATGGGGAGACTGAAGAGTTTGAAATCTGTGCTGGTGTGCTCCAGGGGGATACCTTAGCCCCATTCCTTTTTGTGATTGCCTTGGACTATGTTCTCCGAAAGGCCATAGGGGGTAAGGAGCAGGATTTGGGTTTTATGATCACACCTACACCTTTTTACGATCGGCTGCGGCCGCCATGAGTGAGTGAGTGAGTGGAAGAGTGGAGGCATTGGTTGGAGGGGATTGAGACTCCATCATCATATGGACAGAGTACATTAAGTACATTGAGTACATCAAGTCTGCTAAACAGCTCAACTTGCACCAAGCCAGATGGTTATTGTTCTTCTCCTGCTTTAATTTTGTGCTTTCTTTTCAACTAGACTCTAAGAATGCTCAGCCATATGCTCTCTCCAGGCAGTTTTCTCTGGAACCTCAGCAAGGCACCACTGAACCCATTCTCCCTGCTCACTGTCTTGTGGCCACAGCCTGGTTTGACATAGAAACTGCTGTCCTAAATGCTCTGTCCAATGATTCAGGACCAGGTAATGGCCCACCCAAATGGCTTTATGTACCTTTTTGGGTCTGCTCCCAGGTACTTCAGTGGGGTCACAGCTCTCTTCTGGCCTGTCACCCTGGGGCAGCTCGGAATTCTATAAGTTACTGGGGCCACTCCCAGCCTTTCCTCTGGTTTCCACCCACAGACTAATGGGCAGATGGCGCATACTAATCAAAAATTAGAGGTTGCCCTATGGTGCTTGATATCTGGTGATTCTTCCTCCTGGAGCCAGGCTCTCCCTTGGATAGAATACACCTATAACAACCTTCCCTCATTGTCCAGTGGGCTAACCCCTTTCCAATGTTGCTTTGGTTACCAGCCACCTCTTTTTCCTGAGCAGGGGAAGGCAGCATATGTCCCATCAGCCCAAGCCTTTATTTGACAGTGTCGCAGAGTGTGGGTGCATGCCAGGCATCACCTGTTACACTCCAGTCATTCGTACAAGAAGATGGCAGACTGACACCTCAGGCCAGCCCCTGTTTAATGTTCTGGACAAAGGGTCATGTTATCCACGGCTAAGCTCCCCCTTAAGGTCTCCTCCCATAGGCTGGCCCCCAGGTTCGTTGATCCCTTTCCTATATCTAAGGTAATTAACCCCAAAACAGTTAGATTGCTGCTGCCCAAATCCATGCACCATGTCTACTCCTCCTTCCATGTCTCCTAACTGAAACCCCTGGCCTCCACCCCTCCAAGACCCCTCCCCCCAGGATCATTGATTGAGGAGAGGCCTACATGGTCAGGAAATGACTAAAGGTCTGTCGACGAGGTCGGGAGTTACAGTATTTAATCAACTGGAAGGGTTATGGCTCAGAGGAGAGGTGCTGGGTGCCAGCACACTTCATCCTCAACCCCTCACTCATCAGGGACTTCCACCATAAGTATCCGCAAGCTCTGCCTGGGATGCCCAGAGGCATTTGTAAGGGTGGGGTAATGTCATGATCCAGCCTGGAACTTCCAAGTCCTGACCCATGCATTTGTGTTCCACTCCGTGTTTCCCCGTTCTCCCCATGCTGCGCTAGTACACCTGCTATGCATTCACTTTTAGTTACTTTGTATAAACATGGCATGGAAAAGGACAGGATGCAGAAAAATATTAGCCGCCATGTCTTGTCTAATTCATGGGGGGGTGGGTTCCCCTCTGCTGCTCTTCCCTGTTTTTGTTTTTGTTTTTTTTTACTTGGATTATGTCTCTTGGATTATGATTTAGCCCACCATTTTTGAATTGTTTGACTATGACTATGACTGAGGACTCTGTTTTTATGGCTTCCTGTTTGCCAGCTGTGCTTGTTTTTTTTTTTTTTAAATAACAATCCTATTGTAATGCTGAATTAAAATTGCTATACATGCAAGAAATACACAGATTCCCTAGTTGAGAAAAAACAACAACAACAACAAAATACACACACACACACACACACACACACATACACACACACTTCACAAGCATCATGTAATGAAATATTTTGAGCCATATAAGCTCACTTTCTAAATGAGCTGCATAGTGAGGCTACAAATAAGTGTTGACTCAAAAGACTTTATATTACAACATTCAGATATACTGTATAATATATTCCGTGTTCTACTTTACAATAAATAAATGATCTGCATTTTTCTACACAAGTACTGAAAACTAAGCAACCATCAAACCTTAATATGTATATTTTAATGTGATGTTTCACACAATATAGGTAGTCTGAGCTTTAGACAAAAAAAAAAAAAAAAGCTTTCCTTCCTTCACTAGAGTCATAATAATACAGTTCTTGTGCCTGTACTTTCTGGGAGTGTTGCATCAAAATATGTTACTAATCCCTGGAAGTATAATCACAGCAACAAGCATTATTTTAAAGCAAGGCAAATCTGATCAAGGGAAATCATAATCTTCAATATTTTGTTCTGGAGCTTTAGTTGCAGTCTGATTTCTTTACAAGGAGAAATATTGCAGTGAAATATTCTCATCCTAGAATAATAAAGAAGACACAGCCCTTCACTGGCAGCACATAACATTTCAAATAATGGGAAATGGAAAATTCCTGCTATTTATCAAATAATCCTCAATTATGGAAGTGAGAAATCTTCCACAGGATTGCAGTAATATGTTTCCAGACAGTAAATAGAAGAAAGAAGTGTTGAAGAATGGCTGAGGTATGCACACTTTCCTCCATAACTGCCAATGCACATAACTAACAGAGGGGCTAGCAAGCATATATCAATCAATAGGAGTGCATTGCAGGTCTTCCAGTCATTATTAAGGGATTATTTAAAGTAATATACTCATAGCTTGCCAACTGTCTGAATCTGATTTATAAATGTTACATTTATAGTTGTGTGTGATTTATATATAACACTGAAGAACATGGAAATAATATGGTAAGGCAGTTTTTGATTCAGAATATACTGTAGACTTTAACTAAAACAAACCATTGTAAACTAGTAAGTTATCCACTCATGGGGCAAAACATTTTCATTCATTCATTCATTTTCAGCAACCACTTTATTCCTGTCAACATTACAATGGATCTGGAGCCTATTTTATCACTTTATAATGTTGCCATTCCTTCTCACAACACTTAAAAGATATTTAGGGACTGAAGACACCAAGTACTGAAGCATATCAGGTGCTATTTTGTCCCATTCTTCCTGCAAACAGGTATTAAGGTGTATCTTTTGAAAATATGCCATCTGAAGGCAGCATATGTGGCTCCAAAACCTCAATGTACTTTTCTGCATTAATGCTGCTATCATAGAAGTGTAAGTTACCTTTCCCAAGAGCACTGCCACAATCGCATACCATGACAGACCCTGGCTTTTGGACTTGGGGCTGGTAAAAGTCTGGATGGTCCTTTTCATCTTTGGTCCAGAGGACATGTCAAGTCAAGTTTATTTGTATAGCTCTTTTAACAATAAATATTGTCGCAAAGCAGCTTTACAGAATTTGAATGACTTAAAACATGAGCTAATTTTATCCCTAATCTATCCCCAATGA
>JAOEHJ010000011.1:39181935-39193945 GCA_025447855.1 Potamarius usumacintae
TTTAAATCTGTTTTTTATAATAATTTGTTTTAATTTAAAGTCATTCTTGTTTTGTCTTTTACAAACTCTATTTTCTATAAATTCTTCTGTTTTAATTTACTCTTAATCTTGTTTTTGTCTATTATTATTTATTTTTTTAATTATTATTATTATTATTATTATTATTATTATTATGTTTTAAAGTGCATGTCATAGTTAACGCTACATACAAATCTGGCTCCATAATTATCAATATAATATAGTCAAGTCCACAGGATTGTAATACACACACACACACACACACACACACACACACACAGAGAGAGTGAAATGGGTTCAGGAAGCCAGCTGTGCCTCCAGAAACATCATCAGAGCTTCAGTTATTACCTTAAAGTCGGGAGGAATCCGAGCTCCGAATCCAAACGCCGGAAACATTTTATCACTGCAGAGCCAAAGCAGACAAGACATTAGAGCTGACAACAAACCAAGAGGAGAGTTTTATTTAATAATGTATGGAAAGTGTGTGTGTGTGTGTTTGAGAGAGAGAGACAGAGATTTCCCATTATCTCCTGCTCCAATCATCTCTTCAGCCTCCATTCATCAGCATCTCTCATACATTTGCATAATTGTGTGTTTGCGTCCTGATGCTCGAGGCGTGTCCTGATTTGACACAATTTCTCTCTGGAACCTTCTTTAGCATGATTTAAAGTTAGGATTGGGTTCAAAACTTATTTTTTTACTAATAACTGAAGAAATATAAGTAATAATCTCAAGCTGAGCTCGACTGATCGTTGATGATCCATTTGTAATCCGATTGTTTGGATGATTAACCCTTTCACACCCTCATTAACCCTTAAACCCTGTGATTTCTGTTTCAGGATCTGTTCATCGCTCAGATATAAAATCACACATCGTTAAACCAACCAGAACCAAACAGTTCACAAAGTGAAGGAGAAGGCAGCGTGACACTCACACGGAGTCTGAATAAACACCTTCTGTACACACGCTGAGAACATTAGAGTGGAATGGGGTATGATTTCATCTATAAAAAAAATTTTAATGCTTTGAAAGCTTTATAATTTCCAATAAAGGCTCAAAGCATTTCAAATTACAGATCACATCATTCACACACACATAAGCTTTGAAGAAATTAATAAAAGGACTTTCCTGGAGCTTCAAATGATTCTAAAGATGGTTATAAAGCTTTATGAAAAGCTCCAGCAGTGAAAGTGTTCTCTCACAAAACAGATCAGATCTAATCACACAGGTTTCCACCAATAAACGTGGAGTAATGACAGATTTATCTGAGGAAAAATCCTCCGACAGGATAAAGACCCCATGCTGTCGTCTGTCTTCTCCACCGTCTCATCTCCACTTTATCGACTCGGTGCCGTCAATGTCGACTCAACCTTCCACTCAGAGCTTCTCTCGATACGACCTTAAAGACCTTCAGCACGGATCAAG
This sequence comes from Potamarius usumacintae, assembly GCA_025447855.1. Taxonomy (NCBI): domain Eukaryota; kingdom Metazoa; phylum Chordata; class Actinopteri; order Siluriformes; family Ariidae; genus Potamarius; species Potamarius usumacintae. The sequence continues at coordinate 39,183,379 of JAOEHJ010000011.1, forward strand.
AAAATACAGGCAGCAAAAATCAATACGCTGGTCCAGTAAAGAAGCTCAAAGTCCTGCTGAGCTTCATCCTGCTGCTCTCCTCAATCATCAGTCCACCCACTGAGGCCTTTACGTGAAATCAGAGGGAAATTATATTCTGAGTAAATCAGTATGAGTTCTGTGTCCTGCTAGACAGGAAAATCTGATTCAGTCGGGCAGATCTGAGTGAGTCAGTACAGTAAATTTGATTCAGTATAATTCATTTTGTCAAAATTGATTCATTAAGGCAGTCTGTCACTCACTGAGTCAGTCTAGCCAAACTGATTCACGAAGGCAAATTGATTCAGTATGTTAAAAGTGAGTTGGTCTAGCAAAACTGATTCACTAAGGCAATACTGAGTCAGTCTAGCAAAACTGATTCACAAGTTCAATTCACTAAGGCAAATTGATTCAGTATGTCAAAAGTGATTCAGTCTGCCTAAACTGATTCAATAAGTTGAAACAGATTAAGCCCAGCAAAACTTAGTCACGAAGACAACGCTGTCTCAGTCTAAACTGATTCATTAAGGTAAAACAGATTCACTATGGCAACAATGAGTCAGTCTGTTAAAACTGACTCAGTATGGCAAGAATGATTTCAAACAGCCAAATCAATTCATTTAAATAGAGCCAATTCAGTGTGACAAAAGTAACTCTGTACAAGGAAAGGAGTCAGTACAGTGAAACTGATTTGTGACGACGGGAATGAGTTGGTTTGGGCATCACTGAGTTTCACACTGACGATCTGAATGATCTGAAATGTAATGAAACCAAAAATCCAGCTTCCTGGGTTTTTTTCCTCTCATAAGCTTTTATTAACTGATTTTCACATTTTCTTGTTTTAAAAGTGATAGCATAAACTAAAACATGGAAATTTCACTCAGCTCCAATCCCGGCATGAGAACACAAACTTTTTTATGTCTGAATCGACTCACTCTTGGGTTTGATCGGTTGCTGTGGTGTTAAATCGTCCCGTGTTTCACTTGGCTTTCTGTCTCACCTGTCGTAATCCTGGCAGATCTCTCCAACAGCCACCAGCGCTTTCAGGTACTCATTGGGCTGGTACGGGTGGATGTAGTGTAAAGAGCAGCTGTTCCGCGGGTCTCCATTAGACGCTGTGAAATCTATAGCAACCTACAGAAAGAAAAGCAGCAATTACCCAGAATGCAATGTGCCTGTTTCAGCCTCATTTTCAGAGCTTAATGTTTAACGCTCGGCTCTCTTCATAGCTCATTTTTTCCTCTTGTTAGAAGATCGGATATAAGTCAAATCTACAATCAACCATCTAAAGTTATATGCAGTGGAAGAATAAAATTGATTCAGTACAAGAAAAAGTGACTTCTAACTCCAGAATGATTCAATGTGCCACAACTGACTCTGTAGCAAAAATGACTCAGTGAATCAGTATGACTAAAGGGACTTAACAACAACAAAACCTAAACTTAAAGGAAAACTACATTACATCCATTCAGAAAGAAACAATACATTACAACAAAACTGATCAAGTAAAACAAAAAATGACTCAGTAAGGGAAAACTGATTTCATTTATCAAAAGTGATTCAGTTTGGTAAATATGTGATTCAGTGTGTCAACAGTGATTCAGTGCATCCAGAATGATTCAACGTGTCAGTAGTGATTCAGTGAGTCGACAATGCTTCATTCAATCAACAGTGATTCCGTGTATCATTAGTAATGCAGTGAAATGACAGTGATTCAGTGAATCAACAGTGATTCAGTATTAACCGATTCAGGATAGAAGTGCTCCAGTTAGGTTACTGTCTAATATTTTTTATCTTGGCCCAGTGTTTACACAAATTAATGAAATATATAAATATATAGATGTGAAGTGTTTGCCATTATATATCCACTTTAGTAAAACATTACTATTCATCATTAGCAGTGCAATTACATGCTAATAGGATTAGCATGAGGGCAAAATATATCAACACAGCCTAATTATAGAAGATAACCTGTTTAGGAGGGAAAGTGCATGTATAAAACCTGTCAGGTGAAGATTATGGCTTTAAAAAAAAAAAACTTTTATAAGATGGGACACAAAACATTATGCAAAACAAGCGCTTTTATTGAAATTTCTCTGCGACACTCACATTACTGCCAAATAAATCTGCAGCAAGTAGAAAATTATGTGCTAATGGTTCTGACTCACTGCTTTTAACAGTAATTGCTGTGTAGCAGTGATAGCGGCTGTGTGTACAGAGGGCACAGAAAACAAACACAAACACTTCCTTGCATTTGGCCATGAGAACTTAATAATAAATAATAATCAGCAGGTAATGAGCTGCAAGATAAAAATGTTATGCCTCATGCAGTTAGAGGTTTTGTTTTGTTTTGTACTTACTGTAAACTGGATCTGGCATCCGCCCATGATGTAATCAAGGAACGAATGCATCTTTATAATCTGTGAGTGTGAGAGCAGATGGTGGGATGAAGGAAATAAAGCTTGAGAAAAAAAATGTCATTAACACTTAAACACAGATGGATTCACTACCAAGAACTTTTATTTATTTATTTACATTATTTATAGTCACTTCATTAGATGTATTCCATGTAGAACCCTACAAACAAATACCTTCTGATGAAAGAAAACGGTTAGATCTAAAAAAGATTCTTGGATTGTCTCTGTAGGGGAACACTGAAAGGTTCTCTGTAGAACCCTTATGGAAAAAAGATTACACAGAGAATTAAAGATTTCACACAGAATCCTGCAACAAAGCATTTCCCTGCAATCTTAGTAAAATGGTTAAGTCTAGAACCAATAAGAGTCCTTCAGATGCTCCTGTGAGAGAACCTTTAAAGGTTCCAAATTTGGCTTCCACTAAGAATATGAACGCTTAAAGGTTCTATGTACAGTAGAGACCTACAACAGAGATTATCCTCACGTCCTTCTTAATAAAAACAGTTCATTCTAGAAACCGTAAGGTTGTTGGATCACCACTCTGGAGGAACCCCATAAAGTTTCCATGTAGAAAGAGATTACACCAAGAATTCATAAAGGTTTCACATCAAAACTGACAACAGGGATTGCGTTTCCCTGCAATCTTGGTGAACATGATTAAATCTAGAACCAATAAGGGTTCTTGGGTTGTCCCTTTGGGGGAACCCTTAAAAGTTCCATATGGAGCACTACTGCTGTATATTGCACTTATACAGGTCCATCTAGAACCCCTAAAAGTTCTTTTTTTTTTTTTGTATTGGTGGGAACCCCTTCAGTCCTACACTTAGAGGGCAAAAAAAACAGAATCTAGAACCCTTAAAGTTTATTTGACTGTATCCCTGGAGAAACTCTTATAGAAGTGGAACCATTAAAAGATCCATGTAGAATGCAATAACAGAGTGCTTCCATATGCTCCAGAAAAAAGAAAGTTGTCTATAATATTCTACAGTTCTTCAGTTGTATCTCTGGAAGAACCCAAAGATTCTACAGCAGAACTTAAAACAGAGCAGTTTTATGTGTTTCACTATTACAATAAGTTTAGACATAAGAATGTTAAAGGTTATTGGTTTGTTCCCATCAGGACCTATGTGGAACCTTACAAATGTCTTTCTGAGGAGCACCCTTTCAGGAAGATAAGAATCCTGAAGAAAAGAATCTGAAGAACCTTTGGAGAACCCTTGGAGGAAATCCTTGTAGATCATCAAAAAAAAAAAAAGTAATTCCAGTGAAGGCAGATGAAGAAATCTATAATCACTGTTCAGTGACCAAAACCAGGAAAAGTTTGTTTGAAAAATCTCAAACAGTATGTTTGAGATGTCCAGTAAAAGTTTTTTTTTAATCTGGATTTAAAATGAAACCTGTAAAAATCATCTGAATTCAGGAGTAGAACAGTTCTCGAGTTGATCTTACCTTACACTGATTCAGAATAACAATCCCAGAGTTCCTGTAGTTCTTCTTCTTGATTTTATATTTGGGGTTTATGCACTCCCACTGCACCTGGGTACAGCACATAGACAGAGAGGCAGACAGACAGACAGAGAGGCAGACAGACAGGCAGACAGAGAGACAGACAGAGAGGCAGAAAGACAGACAGAGAGGCAGACGGACAGACATACATACAGACAGAGGCAGGCAGACAGAGGCAGACAGACAGGCAGAGGCAGACAGAGAGAGGCAGGCAGATAGAGAGAAAGATAGACAGAGAGAGGAAGAGATAAAGACAGACAAACAGGCAGGCAGACAGACAGAGAGAGGCACACAGACAGACAGGCAAAAAGGCAGACAGAGGGAAGGACAGAGAGACAGACAGACAACCAGGCAGACAGACAAATAGCCAGACAGACAGACAAAGAGGCAGATGGACAGTCAGACAGACAGAGAGGCAGACAGAGAGAAGAACAGACAGACAGAGAGACAGACGAACAAAGAGGCAGATGGACAGTCAAACAGAGAGAGAGAGAGAGAGAGAGACAGAGATTACAGTATTGTAACTCCATGCAGTTTCTTCAGTTTTTATTTGGAGACAGAAACAGATGGATCTCAGCTGCACATTAAAGAGTGTCTTCATTCTGTTCATGTCTTCAGCTCACTCACACACAGCAGCGTGCGAGAAACACAACACAAACCGACACAACGAGGCCTGATGAATGAGACGTGCCACTGCACCATCGCTTAGTGCCTGCTGTGTTGAGATACAGCGCCCGAGTCTGCTGTCAGTTCACAGTTCAGACTGAAGCGAGACTCGTCCATCGCTGTGAGCAGGTTACTGACGGCACTGAACATCATCACGCTTTCTTTCTTTTACACAAAATTCAGCAGGAAGTTACATCATAATATAGTAATATCATAAAAGTGTGTCATTTCCCTCGTATTCATCTCATCATGTACGATACTCCAAAAGCAATGAAACCTCTTCTGATAACAGTCACATTACAGGTGCAGTACCATAACTACTGGAGTATAACGTCTACCATAAGAACACTAACAAATTTTATTCAGAAATAAAAATACTAACACTTACTAGACAGAAAAATACTTATTGGACCTATGATACACGAGAGTAATGTATAGTCTAGAATATACGGTAAATAATGTGTTAATTATATGTCCTTGCTTTTTTAGATAAGAAAGAAAATAAAGTAAATAAATATTTCTTTTTTTTCTGAATATCAGAGTTAGCTTGCGTTCACACCAGCAGGTGACAAGTCAATCGTGTTTCTTGTAGCTTGTCTCTTATAGGTGTGGCCTGTGCAGTGTTTTTTAGTTCTGGTGAGAAACTGGAGTCAATCTGTCTATCTTACAGCCACATAGACTTTATTTATACACACCACTTTGGTTTAAAGTGTGTTTAATTTTGATTGTATGAGCTTCGCTCCGAGATTAGCAAAGGGAGCTAACTGTACTAGCTACATTCACTCACTCACCAGAGGCACCAGCGATCTCTCCAAGCTTTATTTTCCTTCATAAAGTCTCTATACAGATTTAAAGAGAGGTTGTGTATGACAGGATAAGATCAAACCACAGTTATAAGTTTTTTGTCCATTCTTGCAGCGAGGAACTAAAAGTTGTAGGCGGAGAACTGAAGAAATGTCAGATCACATGTAGCACAGGACTGGTCAGAGTTTGGGTTTGTTGCTTTACCAAATTTACATAGACTTGAGAAAATCTTAACTCAAATGTCATTTGTTGCTGAAATCACAGCTCCGACAATCAATCGCCTGTCGCTTTGTGTGAGTGCAGGCGAGTTCAGCTTATATGGTTCATGACCTTAAAATGGAGCAAAATATAATTTTGCAGGTCCGTCTGATTTCTGACCCGCAGTAACGCAATTACACACAATATTTCTGCACTGTGTGTGAAGACCAGGCAGTAATGAGGGGGGGGAGAGAGAGAGAGAGAGAGAGAGAGGAGATCTAAATAACACACAGCTTATTGCTCATATACACGACGTGCAGAAACATTATTCTTCTCACCAGCACTTTTTTTTTTCCTAAATGTGGAATATCAATGTTCTCAATGAGAAAATCAATGAGTTTCGCCAAGCTGCCATTGTTATGGAATAAAGCAGCAGAGCGTGCTAGTGGAGCTAGCAACACTGGTAATCAGCTGATTGAGCTAAACAAAAGATGAAGACGCTTAAATATGCCACCAAAGGTGTCAAAAGCGGAGACGAGGCCAGACGAAGAATGCGTGTCACTCAGTCAGGTAACTGACTTAATGCAACAACTGAAAGACATGTTTATGACTCTCCTACACCAACAACAAGAAAACTTTAAAAGGTTTCATCCAAATCATTGTGGATTCCACAAACACTAGACTTGATGCCATAACACAGGACATACAAGAAATCAAAGTGAGCCTGCAGTTCACTCAAAAAGAAGTGGATGATTTGAAGGCTGACAGCAGCAAACAGACTGAGCGCTGCAATACAATGCAGGCAGATCTCTATAAGGTCTGTGATAGTTTGCTGACTATCACCGACAAGATGGACTACCTGGAAGGACACACCAGACGGAACGACCTGGTATTTGAGGGAGTAGCTGAGTCACCCGGAGAAACCTGGACCGAGATGGAGGAGAAAATCCAGAAAATCCTGGTGGAGAAACTACAACTGCAGCACAAGGTGGAGATGGAGAGGGTGCACCGCACAGGGAAACCCCGTGGAGGTGACAGACCGAGGCCCATAGTTATAAAACTTCTTAGGTAAAAGGACAGAGAAGGCATTCTACAATGAGCAAAGTTTCTCAAAGGAACAAAGATTTTTATTTACGAGGACTTCATAGACGTTGTCAGATGAAAAAGAAAAGACCTGATGCCAGAGCTGAGACCTGCGAGAGCGAGAGGGGACATTGCCTACTTACGTCATGATAAATTGGTTGTGCACTCATGTACCACCAGCACACGAAAACATCAGTAAGAGTAGACATTTACTGAATAATGGGTATGTTGAACCACATCACATCATATGACTTTTGTCACATCTTTTACACATCATGAAACAGATCATTCATTAAGAAGAAATGATCATCCAGAATTAAATATCTTTAAATGTACTACTCACAAGCCACAGAATATTGAAAATGATATTAATCCAGAAAACTACTTCTTCTTGAACATCAACAACGACTGCCACTACTATTCAGATGAGCAGTATAACAGCACTTTTAAGACTGATGACAAAATCTCAATAATCCATTTCAACAGGAGAAGCCTGTATGCCAACTTTCATAATATCAAGGACTATTTAAATCAATTCACCCAGTCTTTTAATATAATTCTAATATCGGAAACATGGATTTGCAATGAAAGAGGCATGAATTTTGGTCTTGAAGGTTATGAGCTGATATGTATGAATAGGAGAAACAAAAATGGTGGTGGTGTAGCTATGTATGTGGATCTGAATTACAATTATAAGGTGATGGAAAATATGTCAACTGTGGTGGACAATGTGCTTGAATGTATAACAATAGAAATAAATAGGCCAAATAGAAAAAATATCATTGTAAGTTGTATATACAGAACACCAGGTTCAAATATAGATACATTTAAAAACTGGATGGATGAACATTTCTCAAATTTAAATCATAAAGTCATGTTTATTGGTGGTGATTTCAATATAGATTTGTTAAATCCAAATAAACACAAGATGACTGATGAATTCATTAATACTATATACAGTATTGGCCTACATCCCAAAATTACTAGACCCAGCCGAATCACAACCCATTGTGCAACATTAATTGATAATATATTTTCAAATGAAATGGATAACAATACAATAAGTGGTTTATTGGTAAATGACATCAGTGACCATCTTCCAGTTTTCATAGTCTATAATGATATCCACATAAAAAACAAACAGGATAAGATACTCCTGCATAGAAGGGTCAGGACAGAGGAATCCATGGATGCACTTAATAACGAGTTACTAAAGCAAGATTGGGAGTTGATAGATAAAGAGAATGATACTGATAAAGCATATGATGAATTTCTAAAATTATTTAGAGTATTATACAATAAAAACTGTCCAGTTATACAATATTGTAGGAAACTAAAGTATAAAGATAATCTATGGATGTCAAAGGGACTGCAGAAGGCTTGTAAAAAGAAAAACACATGATATAGAGAATTCATAAAACATAGAACTAAAGAAGCAGAATATAAATATAAGAAATATAAAAATAATTAATATCATGAGGAATTGTAAGAAAGATTATTATAAATCAATTACTAGAGAGTAACAGACATAACATAAAGGGTATATGGAATACATTAAACAGTATAATTAGAAATAAATCTAGACAGATTGATTATCCACAGTATTTTATAGAAAATGATAAGATTATAGAAAACATGGATGACATAGTTAACCAATTTAATGAATTTTTTGTAAATATTGAGCCAAATCTAGCGGATGACATTGAAGAAACAACACCACTGAACGAAAATCCAATAGATAGAAACCCAATAACAATGTTTCTTAAGCCTGTTGAAGAAAAGGAGATTATAGATATTGTTAATGAGTGCAAAACCAGGACATCCACTGACTATAATGATATAGATATGAAAACAGTAAAAAAGGTAATTCATGGGATTTCCAAACCCTTAACACACATCTTTAATTTATCACTACAAACCGGTCAATTTCCCAATAATATGAAAATAGCTAAAGTTATTCCTCTATTCAAAACTGGAGACAAACACCTGTTCACAAATTATAGACCTGTTTCTCTTCTCCCACAGTTCTCAAAAATTCTGGAAAAAGTTTTTAATAATAGGTTAGACAATTTCATAGAGAACCATAACTTACTCACTGATAATCAATATGGATTTAGATGTTATGGATCAACAGCACAAGCTTTAATTGAATTGCTTGAGGAAACCACAAATTCCATAGATAAAAAGAAATATGCTGTTGGGGTATTCATTGATCTAAAAAAAGCATTTGATACAATAAATCATCAAATATTATTCAACAAATTGGAACAATATGGTATTAGGGGACTAGCATTAGAGTGGGTGAAAAGTTATTTAAGAAACAGGAAGCAATTTGTGAAAATGGGAGATTACCAGTCAAGATGTTTGGATATTGAGTGTGGCGTTCCACAGGGATCAGTGTTGGGTCCTAAATTATTTATCATGTATATCAATGACATATGTAATATATCACAAATACTCAAATTCATCTTATTTGCTGATGATACAAACATACTTGGATCAGGCGAGAATTTACAGCAACTCTTGGACACTATCACCTCAGAACTTATTAAAATCAAAAACTGGTTTGACAAAAACAAGCTGTCACTAAATCTGAGCAAGACAAAAATTATGTTATTCGGTAACAGAAAAATAAATCATCAAGCATGGGTACAGATAGAGGGTATTGACTTGGAAAGAGTATACGAAATTAAATTTCTGGGGGTGATAAATGACAAGATTTGCTGGAAGTCTCACATCAAATACATCTGCACTAAAATAGCTAGAAGCATCTCTGTAATGGCCAAAGCAAGACACTACTTAGACAACAAATCACTCCGCATTTTGCACTGTTCCTTGGTTTTACCTTGCCTAAATTACTGCATATAGAGGAGTGGGGCAATACATATAAAAGTTCATTAGATCCACTACTCAAACTGCAAAAAAGAGCCATCAAAATAATTCATAATGTCGGGTATCTTGAACACACCAATCCTTTATTCTTCAAGTCTAAATTAATAAAATTTAAAAAGATTTGGTGGAATTCCAAACAACACAATTTCTTTACAAAGCCAGGAATAATTTATTACCAGGCCACTTACAGAAAATGTTTCAGGATAGAGAAGGAGGGTACAAGTTAAGGGAAATGTCAAACTTTAAAATCCAAAGATGCTGAACTACAATGAAAAGATTATGTATATCAAATAATGGAGTAAAGCTATGGAACAGACTGAGTGTGGAGCTGAAACGATGTCCAAACATCAAGCAGTTTAAAAACGAATACAAGCAAATGATTTTTACAAAATACTGGGAGGAATGGGCTTGAGGGGGAATCTGGATGTTCTCAGGATGGGGCTTGCCGCTCTGTATTATTTATTATTATTATTAATAATAATTTGTTATTTTGGTTATTTGTATTATCATCAATTAGTATCATACTGATATATACGGATGTTATTTTAGTGGTTATTTTTATTATTATAATTAGTATTATACATGTTATGTTTTATTTTTATTATTAGTATCAGTATTATACGGATATTCACATGAAATAATAATTGGTATCATACATGATCATAGGGAAATAGAGAGTGGGGGTAGGAGTTAATAAGTTTTTACTTCTTCCTACTCCTTTTCGAGCATGTTTAAGTTCATTTTAATTATTATTATTATTAGTGGGGCGGCACAGTGGTGTAGTGGTTAACGCTGTCACCTCACAGCAAGAAGGTCCGGGTTCGAGCCCCATGGCTGGTGAGGGCCTCTCTGTGCGGAGTTTGCATGTTCTCCCTTTGTCCGCATGGGTTTCCTCCGGGTGCTCCAGTTTCCCCCACAGTCCAAAGACATGCAGATTAGGTTAACTGGTGACTCTAAATTGACCGTAGGTGTGAATGTGAGTG
>JAOEHJ010000011.1:39796752-39807154 GCA_025447855.1 Potamarius usumacintae
TTTGCATTGGCTGCCATCGGTTTGCCATTGGTCTGATTGTTGCCTGTTGTGGTGCAGCCTGAGGGGGGTAAGAGGAGGGGGGAGCGGGGTAACCGGCAAAGAAGACTTAAATTTAGAAAACAAAATGAAAACGAATAAAGTTTAAAAAACCGGGATTATTTCCGTGTCGCACCGCTTAGCCGGAGAAAGCTAACCAGCGAAGGAAGCGCCACAAGATTTGTCTCTCTGGAGGGGAAACGAAGCCCATCACCGCCGCCACCTCCACCACAGAAAACCGCACACGGAAACCCAAGACAAGTGTCCCAGAGATTTTACATTTATCTCAGATTTTTTTGAGGGATAAAAGAAAAGGAAAAAAGGCAGCGGCTAGCAAAGAAACCCGGGACTATCAGTCTATCTCTCTCTGTATCTGTGTGTGATTTCACACTCGAGCTTTTTTACCTCAGCGACTGCAGCCGGGACTCAGCCGAGGACCTTCTTTCACACAGAAGAAAATATCATGTTGGGTTGATTTTTTTAATTTGTTATTTTTAAAACAAGAAAATTGATCACCAGTCGCACTCGTGAGAGGGGTGTCGGTGTCGGGGGGGAGGGGGGTCCCGATTTTTCGGCCGGTTTTCCGCAGGGTTTCTGTGGAGGTTTAGGACGGAGGTGAGCAGACCGACCGCCGCCGCCGCCGCTGCTGCTGCTGCTGCTAATGGCTACTGCTGCTGCCGCTGCCGCCTCGGGAACCTGGGAACGAACCGCCGCCGCCTGAGGTATGATCCCAACACACACACGTGTGTATATATATATATTTATATTTATATATGTGTAAAGTCCTGGTCATATCCTCTGTGCTCCTTTTGAGCCGTCTTGCCATCTGCCTTCCCGCTGCACCTCATCACCTCCCCAAAGTGCACCGAATACCGTGAAATGCGCGTTGCTGTATTCACGTGTGTACCTGCTTCACCCGTGTGTTTCACACCCTGCTCATTTACACTCGTCATTTCAGTGTGTTTGCTGCTCTAACACACCCATCTTACAGCCTCAGTGTGCACTGCAGCACCAGCACTGCTGTCCGTCTCCATGCAGGTGATGGTGATGTACAGGCCGGTCACTGAGGATCTGCTTTCCTTTAAATGCCTGACCATCACAAATGCATTGAAATCCTGCTCCTTTAGCATCTCAGTGTGAGTGAAAATGCTGAGATGTGGGTCAGAATGCAGTTAAAATGCAATGCAGCAGCAGGTATCCAGGTGTTTTCCAGCCCACATCTGGACACAGACACTGATTGCAATGATCTTGCTTCATTATTGGATGGGTTTTGCATCACATCTAACATCTAACTGTGGTCTGATTATTAAAAATCATATCACAAATCTGTGTGTGTGTGTGTGTGTGTGTGTGTGAGCAGCGTACATACTGCATGCACAAAACCTCATCATCATGATGATGCTTTATCTGTTAACAATGATAACGTTTTATTATTAACGTTCACGACTTGTCACATTTATATTCCATACATTTTTCCCAGGGTTTAAACCCTCCTCCCAACACACACACACACACACACATTCATGTAAAGCTGCAGTGTTGCATGTCATCTGTCACATTGCATCGGCTTGTTGCATTTTTCAGCATTTTCATGATAAATTGTGTTTAATCTGCAGCTCAACACTCATACATGCACACGCATGTGGAAAAATGGTTGAGCCACGGTAATAAGAGTGTAATTTGGTGTACTACTGTGTGTGTGTGTGTGTAATGTGCCTACACCCCACTGCAAGGCTCTGCTCAACTACAACGCCGGTTCAAAATGGATTCAGTCTTCATTCTAGTGCACTAGATAGGGTGTACAAGTCATTCGCTACCGTCCCAGATGCTACCCTTCATCCCTAGTTAGTGTCCCTAACGGAACACCGGCCATTTTAAGGCTCTGTCCCAAATGCTATAGCACACAGGATCCACAGAATTCTGACCTCCTCATGTTCATTGCACAACGTGATTCTCGGCGGCTGTGTTACCCATAATGCATTGCGTGTGTGTCGCAAGTAGGTTTAAACAATGAGTGTGTAACGAACATGGAGCTGGAGGTCAGATGTGTTTCATGTCTCCATGTCCTCTGTCCGGATTGATCTGTCGCGTGCGCTTACTAATGAGCAGGCTAGCTAGCAGCCTGTTAGGTTAGCGATGTGCTAATAATGATATCATATTTATATCAAGTGCTGCTGAGATTAAAACCTCTCATTACGTGGTGAAGTTGCTAATGTCACACACAGTATGTCGCTTGTGGGCGTGGCCTGGGTCACCTTTTTGAGGTTTTGATTCAAAGTGGCAAAATGGGAGTGGCCAGAATGTTGAGGTAACTGGATATAATTGATAAGTTTTAATAGCATCTTTATTTCTGGTACTTTAAGTAAAAGTTTATTATCCAGTCGTGCGCTTCATCATGAACAAACACACTGTGAGGGAAATCTCTGCATGTTTACTCGTGACCGTCGTTACGTTTATAACAGTGTTTATAACACTTTGGTCCATGTTTGCGTGAGCGCTAGCTCTGTTAGTGTTAAACTCTGGAGAGATCTCATCATCAAGAGCTCAGGAACTAGCAACCAGCTCACGCACTAATGTTAGTGTTAATGTTACGGTGTTAACTGTAGGTCAGTGTTACAGATTTAACGATCTCACGTTGACTGAACTAAAGCAAATCCGACTCTAATCTCATTTCAGAGTCATGATTTATTTACAGATGATGCTGTGCAGCTACGTTGATGACATCACACACTAAACTCAGGACTGAAGAGACATTCTGGATTTTTTGAGTTATTTAGTTTTATTCATTTGTTCCTAGTTGAAGGTCGTAAATTCTGAGTCACGAGCCAAGCTCACGCTGGAAGATTGGTTAAAGATTTTTTACATTCGGTCAGGAGAACGCTTTAGCGCACTTTCACGCTGATTCATCAGACTCTCGATTCTGAATCGAAGTGAAATTGATTCTTTTGCTTTGTGATTTGTTTTATTTTCAGACTGTTTATAAGTAAATGATCCAAAAATCACAGAAAAGGGTTGACTGAGGAGTGTGTACAGCTGACAACGTCCTTGGAAAAAAATCTCCAAACAAAGCTTTACCAAGTGTATGAAGGAATTAACAAAAATCACTAGAGCACAGAGAACTCCGAGTCGATCAGATGATTAAATAAATATAAAAGGTCCATTTAAAAATGTTTCCTACGTCGCCTCCAGCATTTATTTTCTCTTTTTGGTCCAGATCTCCAGAACACAGCCTTCCTGCAGAGCTTCAGCTCTGTGCTTTGGCTCAGTTTAGCATTTTCAAAATAATTTACAAATAAAACACTGCAAACCCAAAACACGTGTCCTGTTTGATTCCCTTCTGAAATCGAATCAGTTCAGATTTGCATCACTTTCTCATTCAAGTTCACTAAGAACTGCAAGCAAAGTAAAATTAAACTAAAAAGATGTTAAATAAAAGATGATGGAGCGCAAAGTAAGGACCTGTTCAACAGCCATGATAAACGGAGTCGTAGCCTATTGACAAAACACACAGCGGGAATGCGCATCTTCACACCGTCACATCAGCATTTTACAAAAGATTGATTTTCTGTCATTCAATATTCTGAAAAGCCAAATTTTCAAAATATCCAGATGTGTGGTCGAAGCCTGATTGCGGGAAATGATTTTAGTGACAGAGCTGAACCGTGATGAGCCTGACGGTAAAACTTTAGTGATTCTTTTCGGTTCATAACTTTTTGAAAGTACCGTGACACCAGGACGAGCTCACAGACCAAACACCCCCCCCCCCACACACACACACTCACACACTGACTGATTTAGTCTCGTTGAAATCCTGCACAATTTGATATTGTGTCGAAAAGGTATCCCGTGGATCACACTCAGAGTCTCAGCGTGAGGATCACACCTTTATTTTATACACGTCATTAAAAATAGACTTTAACAGTATTTTTAAGTAAAAACTGCACACCAATGTAATATCTGTAATAAAGCTGATGTCGATGCAGAAGAATGTATGTTTGTTAACTGGTAATTAACAGGACATATAGTCTTTATTAAAATAAAATACAAAACAAACATATTGTCTTTTTTTTTTCTTAAATAAAGATGCACTTGCATTTCTGAGGAAAAATAATCTTTAATTTAATTTAACCAATAAGGAGAGTCATGGCATCAACCCACCAATCTCTCTCTCACACACACATTGTCTACATTTGGAATGAGTTCAGTGTTTCTCTCGTCCATAAAACGTCATGATGCCACCACTGTGCGATGGCGTACCGAACAAGTGCAGGAGTGAATCTGATCGAGTGTTTACATGGCTAATATTTTCCTATTAAATTCCTTGTCAGAGGTCTACACCACCTCCTTTAATCTGATCGCGCTGTTAATGATTATTAACGGTATCAGGGTCCATGTAAACGTCGGTACTGTCACCACTGTACTGGGAATAAGCCCTGCCCAGTACCACTGATGGACATGGTAGGGAGGTGCCAATACTTTATGCAACCATGACAGATGTCATGATTATTCTGTTTAGGATTTTTCTGTTCAAGTATTTTGAGTTAAATGATTATTTAAAGGTGAACTTGCGGTTCATGATTAGCGTTGTACAGTCCAGTGAACAGTCATTCTCTGTTAGCATTAGCATTTCACATGTATTAGCATTGTCAGGTTCTGTCGCTCCAGGAGCGGTGATGCTAACTATCTCCTTTAACACACATGGTCATTCTTTGATGTCGTTGATGTAAGGTTTGAAAAGACATAAAGCATAGTTTATCTAACGTTAGACAGCTAACGTTGGCTCCGTTCTCGATGATGCGGTCTTCACAAAATAGCTTTAAATGAAATCAGACTAGAGTTTCACTTCTAACTACAATTTATATCACAGTTCTGTCCAGTAGTCATGAATTTACCCAGAATGCACTGCGATATGCAGAGGGAAGATGATAAAGACTCCCCACAATGCACTCTGTGAAGTGAGGAGGGTGTGGTTTGGTGACAGTGCTCAACAGTAGTTAGCAGTGAGTTAGCAATGAATGCTAAAACAGAATGCTAAAGGCTAACTACTCCCTCAGCAGTGCGCACATTAAAGGCTGTGTCCCAAATCCTGATTCACACTTTGTGATAAAAAGTTCACGGTATGCAACGATAAAGCAAAAATGATAAGTTAGCTTGTCTGCTAATGAGTGATTAGCATATTAGCATGTAAGGTAGTGGCTGGGCTTCCATCAGTTTGCTGGATAACATCATCAAGACGTGCCATACGAACAAACACACTTCATGGAGGGGAGTGATTTACACAATGAGCTTGGCTTGAAATGAAACTGTCAGGAATGTGTAAGCTCTGTCTGATATCTGTCTGTCTCTCTCACTTTCTCTGTCTCTCTCTGTCAGTTTCTCTTTATCTGTCTCTTGTTCTCTTTGTCTGTCTTTCTGTCTTGCTTTCACTTTCTTTCTATAGCTTTCTGTGTGTGTGTGGTTGCTCTCCTTGGTGCTGGTTCTCACTCAGCTGACCTGCTTCACACACACAGAGAGAGAGAGAGAGAGAGAGAGAGAACAGATGAAGACAGTGAAGAAGAGACAGACAGGACCTTTTAGGCTGTGAGTGTAAGAGCAGATGCTCACAGGGAATTCTGGATAATTTGAATTTGGTGAAATGGTTTAACAGAAACAGCAACACAGTCAGTGATGGAAAGTGAGGCAGAGAATTCTGGGTAAATTTAATGGTTTTAATGGTTGTTTTTATGCTTTATGCAACTTAAATAATGTAAATAAATCATATTATTATTAGCATTAGTATTATTATTATTTTACAGGATTATATATGTAAATTTAAAAAATCATTTATTTAAACATATTTTTATATATTTATACTGTTATATTTGATGTAATTGAGGTCATAGTTCAAACTTTCCAGTATGTGCTTTACACTTTAAACAAGAAACCTTCCTTACACACTGGAGCACACTCAGAAGTGCACACTCAGAAGTGCACACTCGGTGGTACACACGCAGAAGAGCAGAGACATGAGGACGGTCTCATTAACCCCATAGATGAGAGAAAAGTCCTGTTGCAGTTCTGTGTGACACCAGATGGGTGCCAATATTATTTCACACCAGAGGCTAAATCCTGCCCCATGTGAGTTTGTGAGAGAGTTAATAGAGCAAAGAAGACAAGTGCTTGTTGCAGTGTTGAGTAAAGAGGTGGGTGTAACATGTTGGTGTGAAGAGTCGGCTGATTGGACAGCCAGGTGAAGCTCCATCCCCACCTGGGTGCAGGACAGAAGAGTCGTGATGCAGGTCTTCCTCGTACCGCGAGGGATGGTGGCTCCAGTAGAGCCTTGCTAGCAGTTCAGTGGGAGTGTGGTACTCAGGTAGGTGGCTGCTCATCTGTTTTTGGCTTTGTAGGAAAGTCTGAGAGTTTAAACTCATACAGCATCTACAGGAAGTCAGTGGGAGGAGCGGAGCAGTGGGGCGGTGTGGGAAAACCTGGGAAGAACTGCTCAGGTATCTGAGTGGCCTCTGTGGAGAGAAATGTCTGGGTTCTCGCGATGTTGAAGGAGAAACCTGCATGAGTGGTATGAGGATACAAGGACAGTTGGGTGTCCAGAATTATTTACACCATGGTTGTGTGCAGTGACAGATGGTGAGATCTCGTCACATGATCTTGAGGAGAAGATGCAGCAACTTCAGGTGATGAGCTCCATCCATGCCGAGATCCAAGCAGAAACACAAGTGTGATGAGTTGAGTGTCATCAGCATAGCAGTGGTATGAAAACCCATGTGAGGATTCAACATCACTGAGAGAGCTGGAGTGCACAGGGGTAGTGCATTTGAATGATTTGTGAACACCACCCTCAGGCTTTACCCCAACTCTGTCTTCTTTCTTTCAGACTATTAGAGCCAAGAAAGTGCCTCTGATACGTTCATGTGATTTTGCAAACAAGGCTAGCTAGCAAAGCATTTTGCAGCTTCAACAGTGCTACCTCTGGCTTTGTCCCAAATTATTACGTATCAAGTGTATGACACAGTTGTACATTACTATAGGTTATCTGGTTTGCATATTGACAGTGAGTAATTTAGGACACTGCCCAAAACCAGACTAAGGCAAACTTGTGTGCTGAAAAGTGTGATGTAATGGTAAAGTGTGATGTAATGGTCAGATACATGTTTCCTTCCTTTTTTTAAAGTACTCAATTTGGGATGGAGCCACTCATTTGGCTCATGAACACTCACCTAGATAACTAACATGTTACCAAACAGAACAGCCTTTAACTCACCACAGGTAGTGTGTTATTTTGAAACAGTAGTGTGATTTGGGATGCAGCCCCAAGAGAAACATAAACACACAGATGCAGTTTCTCATACATGGGCTGTGTCTCAAACTCAGTGAAGTAGCACTATATTGTTTGGAAAGTAATTCCCTGCTAGCTAGTTAGTAGGGACCCACCCACAGACGGACTACGGTTTCATCTTTGTGCAATTTGGGACCAAGCCATGGAGAGATAAAACAGGAACTGTGTGCTCTCAGTCACTCATGTCTCTCTTCTCTCTCTCCGTCCTGACCCACTTTTCTCTCCCTGAGAGCAGCGACTGACCCGCTGCTGTCCCCCTGCATGTTACCCACAATGCACCACTCCAGACCTCTCATAATATAGAAGATGCCAGAACACACACAGGGTTCTAACGGGACTTAGACGATATCGATGTTGAGGTTGAGTGTTCATATGGTGTGTATACTTTTTGGTGTGTGTGTGTGTGTTACCCATAATGCTCTGCAAACAAGTGTAAATGTAAAGCTTCATTATCTGGAACACAGGCTGTGTCCTAAACCACTATACCACACTAAACACTTGTGTGTCTAAATTACAAAATGCTCTCTGAGGTATATATTTAGCAAGCTTTTCAGGTTAAGATGAAAACTGCCTGTGGGCCTCGTCCCAAATCACATCCTTCCATACTAAATAGTGTATTCTAAGAATAAGGGGAAGTGGTGCCTAACTATTTAGTAGTGGTCTCAGATGTATCAGTTTTAGAAATATTTATCAGCTGTATAATTTAGTACTTTGTTTAGCAATAGTAACCCAGAGGGACGTACTAGTTTCACTCACTATTTAGTTAGGTAGGGTGCATTTGGGATGTAGCCACAGGACTCTGACCAGGCAGATATCATCACTTACAAACCAATACAGAATGTGTACTGGTTCACATTATTTATTTTATTTTGTGCACTAATAGTTTGGGAAACAACTCATGACCCTGTCTGTGTGTGTGTGTGTGAGTGAGAGAGACAGAGTGACGCTCTTTGATGACATCATCTTACTTCTTCTTGAACGTCACACAGCATTCAGGTTTTACTTTCAACACTTTCTGGATTTTAATTTCTGATACAAATTGGAGAAATATTTTATTAAAATAGAAACTAATTATGATTAACAAAGAACAATTAAACACAGAGCATTTAATTAAATTAATTAAACAAGAATAAAAAAGTCAGAAAATAGTGAAATGAGAGCACATTCAATAGAAGTGTTAAGAGTGTGTGTGTGTCTGTGTGTGTGTCCCCATATGAAAGGCTGTTGTGTTGGCACTGTGGGAGTGTGAGACAGCCCTGTGTGTTCACTGTGACAGCCAAAAAAAATACCTGTGTGTGTGCGCACGCGCTTGGAACAGCAAGAACTAAATAGCCAGAGCTTCTCGTGAATATGTCAAAATTAATACAAGAGTAATCGCATCATATTTACTGTATTGAGTGAGAGAGAGAGGGATTGTGTGTGTGTGTTGATAATCAGTTATATGATATCCCATGATAAATCAAAATGTCACGAGCTGTGTTTTAGGTTTTAGATGTGTTTAGGTGCTCGTGTTGAGTGATACGATGTTCTGATATCGATCTCATGATCCAGTCAGTCACGAAGATTTCCTGAGATATTGTAGATATCATTTTATTACATTTTTTTTAATTAATTTAAAAAAAAAGAATTATTCCAAAAACATTTTAATAATCACAAACTGAGTGAAAGCAGCTGAAAGTATTTTCACCTGTTTTTAGTGTTAAATATTTTCTTTACTTTTTAAATAAAACGATTAAAGATTTGGTTTGTGATCAAACCGAAATATCGCATTGTAGAAATACTTTTCAGATCATGATTTCCTTTCTGTATTTCCCAGCCCTGATAGGTGTACAACACTGAAGCTCTGTTTAGATTTTAATGGCGTGTTATTTTGGAAAATAAGAAGTTTTCACTGCTGAGGTCAATTTTTAGTTGTTTTTATTTTTCTTTCTGGTGACTTAAATTACAGATAAAATCAGGAACTTTTCTCTCTGTCACTCTGTTCATTTTATTTCATTTTTTTAGGAGAAAACTCTAAAACCTGTGTGTGTGTGTGTGTGTGTGTACTGGCGAAATGAATAAATTCCTTCATTTTAATAAATTATTTTATTCCTTCATTTTAAAAAATAAAACAAATAAATAAATGTTTATTTATAAGTTTATATTAAATTATTTATTTGTTTAATATATAAATTATTTATTTATGAAAGTATATCGTTCTCACATTTCACTGTCAGCAGAGTTCAGCTTTATTTATAAAACACATCAGAAGTGTACTCTGTGTGTGTGTGTGTGAGTGAATGTGAAGAGCACGTTTTGCCACTAGGAGCAGCACACACCAAAATCAACCTTCCTTAATTCATAATAATAAAAAGTACTGCTTGAGGTGTGTGTGTGTGTAAGCAGGCAAACTTCTGTCTTGAACTCTTCCTCCAACCCTAACATTTTAACCTTTAAACTTAAACTCTTGTGTTTAGATTTAAGCAGGCATTCATTACACGCTGAATAAACTCTTAATGTATTTCAACATGTAGAACATCTCACACTCAGTGTTCAGTACACAACTTAATGGTGTAAGTAATAATGATGTAAATTAAGATTCGCTTCTTCCTGCTCACTGTGAGGAAATTATTTTGATGATAATATATATTTTTCTGGCTCAGCAGATTAAAGAAGCGACATAACGCTATATTCGAGCATTATTGTCAATGTTCTCTGTGGTAGTCAATTCTGTAAACTTCACACAAACTCATTTACAGATTCATCATTTCAGCTTTAATTAACCTCGCAAACCTAAGTTAATGATCATTAATCTTCTAAAAGAAAATGTTTTTCTTTTCTCACTCAGCTAATTAAATACTGACCTAAAGATCCACCATAACCGGTCATCAGTTCAGTCATATTGTGATGTTCGCCAACGATATTGTTATTGTTGATTGGCAGCATTTTTGTCAAATACCTTTTACGGAGCCATATTATCTCATCTCATCATCTGTAGCCGCTTTATCCTGTTCTACAGGGTCGCAGGCAAGCTGGAGCCTATCCCAGCTGACT